>CM035188.1:16891090-16896090 GCA_020233015.1 Callinectes sapidus | reverse complement strand
GCCTTGTGGCGCCACCGCATCATCATAATAAATCTGCCAGCCACGAACCTTGCCTTCAATCTCTCTTTAGTGTGACTCAGCGAATGCAGGTGAACTTAATCCGAAAGAAAGAGGTTTTGTGAACAAGGAAACGATTGTTGTATAACGTATGGTGTGTACTAGAGTGATGATAATGGTCGGCAGGCACAACGTGACTTGCTTCTGTGATAGTGTGTGGGTGTGCGTGCTGTGTCTTCGAGTGTGAACAGAGGAAATGAGTCTCTTCACACCTCATTCTTTTAAATCGTGTCATTGCTTCTCGATATATCATTTCATGTAGGACCACTGTGGAGTGTGACAACAAGTACGTGAACAGAAGGTATACAGAAGTTACCTTTCTATGTATACAAACTTATCGATATTTGACTTAATTTTACATCACATCACGGCAGACTTTGCAAGTAGAAAGGGAACAGATAGAGCGTTACCCTTATAACAAAACACCAGTGAAGAGATGTTCTTGAGAAGCAATTATTCCCTTATATAAATTCACAGAAGACTGAAGAAAAAAACAACATACAATATGATCCATCTTCACCTCTATTAACCTTATGCATTTGTGTATCAATCATTAGCGTTATAGCGTGTACTCTAGACCTCCTTGCTCTTACTACGTGCATCCCCCCCCCTCTCTCTCTCAACCATAAACAGGTGTAATACTTGTGGCGTCGTAAAAATAACTCGGTAGACTTGCTTTATCCCTGACACTTAAATGAGGACAAAGTGATGGTGGAATCGTACTTGCTCTCTCTCTCTCTCTCTCTCTCTCTCTCTCTCTCTCTCTCTCTCTCTCGATGGTAAAGTCTAATTGATTTCTCTTTATCGTATCGTATTGACTATTGACGTACATGAGTTGCAGATACTAGTGGCGAATCTTCCTTAGCTTTGTGACTGACGGGCGGGCCAAGGACGTGCTGTTCACGGCCCGGCGCACCCTGCCTCAACACGCCCTCTCCACTCCACCCCTCTCCACTAAACTCCCCCCTTCAACCCACTCACTCCCTCTCCGTGTTTATCTTTAGGGCTTAACGTATTACAGCATGAATTGACTGGCTGTTTTTTTCATTCCTTCAGGCATAACAGTGGGGAAGCACGCAAACCAACTGAATCCCAAATAAATTACATCTCTACATCTCTCTCTCTCTCTCTCTCTCTCTCTCTCTCTCTCTCTCTCTCTCTCTCTCTCTCTCTCTCTCTCTCAAGCAATTCCTTAAAACATGTTCTTTCTTTCCAAAATAGTAATCACGAGATAGAAGTATGAAGCAAAAATTGAAAACAAAAAAACCTTAAAACTGTGGATCAGAGAAAAACCGTAAAAGAGCCTGAATTCCCCATTACCTCTGGCTAAACATGCAGCAAACACGAACAGGCGAAAAAAAAAAAATAAATAAATAAAAGAGGAAAAGCAAGTAATAACTAACTCTAGCAAGACCGGTTTGGCCAGACAGGCAACGCACGTCCGGTTGTCAATATTTCACTGCCAAGTCAGACCTTGCAATACACAAACTACGCTGGATGTGGTCATTAACGCATATTGTCTTCTCCGTTGACACTTCGCAACCTTCCTTCCTTTCTTCCTTTGTTATTCGTTGTTGTGTCACTTCCTGGAGAGGCCAAGTATTTCCAGTTCTACTTCAAACCAGGGCTGGTCTCACTCGTGTTATCTTTGTAAGCCACTTGAGGGGGGGGGGTGTATCTGATGGCTGATGCGAAGAACCTTGATTAAATTCTTGGTAGTGTGTGTGTGTGTGTGTGTGTGTGTGTGTGTGTGTGTGTGTGTGTGCGTGTGCGTGTGCGTGTGCGTGTGTGTCGCAATTTCTCTCTGGACATCCTGGATCCCTTCCCTCTACTGTGAACGTCGAACACTTCTCAGAATCAGTTCGGCGGAAAAACGCGCTACTGGACTGGCGAGTGGAGAGGTGATGCCATGAACTAAAGGTCGCAGGCAGGCAGGGGGCTGGTGTGGGGGTTGGGGGGGGGTAGCGTGGTGAAGGGAGGCAGGCTTGTATTCTCAAACACATCTATGCTTCACCTCCACTACTTCAAAAAGGCTTTACTTAAATTTACACGAGTTTTTCAAGGTGTTTTTAAGGTTTTGGAGGTAGAGTGACAATTTTTCTACATTATTAACTGGAGAAACACTCTGGAAAACTCCGCTAGTCGTCTCTGTGGCCTTGGAAAATAGTCGTGGTGAGAGAACACAGCGTTTCTGAATACGGACCTTCAGGGTATCAAGGGAACGGTGGTCGTGATGGTGTTGCGTTAATTTCTAGGGAACTCAACACATTAATTAGTATAAGGAATTGCTTCGGGTTCGTGAGGGTTTCGAAGTGATGGCTCGCTGTGGTGTTGTGGGCTGTGAGATTCTGAGTAACGCAATGCACCAAGAGAGATAGAAGAGTTCTGGTTTGGTAAGGTCGTGAGTTCTGAAGTAAGGTTTCCCGTCATTGGCATATATGGAAACAAATTGTCTTGGGTGGAAAAGATAGAGCAATGCCTGTTCTTTACTCATATCATATTTTTTTTACGTATCTAAATATAACTAACTCTTCTTAACAAATATTCTCTCTAATTTTTATCCTTTGGAGTCTGTTCAACCTTTAATACAAAAAATTCAATCATATACTATCATCTTCCTCTTGAAATACATCTGACCTTCTCCCAGTTTTCATACACGTTCAATTTCTCACTCATAAATTTGAAGGAGTTTCAGAAATACTGGTAATACTTGATCCAGTTCAGCTATATCATTCTTCCTTATCACCCAGCAGTGCGCATCCCTTTCCACGCATAAGAACGAATAATACCTACGAAATTCATGAAAGAACCAACCTCTAACAGAAACAACACCATAAAAATACAAAGCTAATAAAAATAACTACGAAGTTCATTAAAATAGCTCACCTATTACTGAGATAACACCTCAGAGTAATACAAAGGTGGCTGTGGATGCATGAACAAAGAAAAGATAAATAAATTAAGATAAAACTATATAATTAAGATGATCTATCCTGAAGTTCAAGGTTAACAGCAAAAAGAGGAGTGTGTTGAAAGTGCTAGATATGCGATGCCTCGAGGTTCAGTTTCAGCTCTCCTTGCTTCTGAGTCCGTGGTGGTTGCATAAGAGCTCCTTCGTGCTGAACATTAGTAAAAATCCGAGTGTGAAACAAAAGACAAACTACCTGGAGTCAAGCGCAAACGTAAAATTAAACCGTTTATGACCAAATGAAAAAAAAAAAAAAACTAAAAACGAACACAAATGATATATAAACGTGGAATTTATATAACAGTACATTGAAACTTGACGTAGAATGAATAACAATAAAGGAAAACAATAAAGAATTTTACCGCATACGTACAATTAAACTATTTCGCACACTTCTTCGGCCTTGAACTTGGCAGGGCGTCATATCAAGCAAGTGGGCGGCAGGAAAGGTGGGATGATGAAGGGTCTGAGGCGTCCTGATGACCGATTTCTTCCTCACCCTGTCCTCTCCTGTACTATCACTGCCATTACTATCATTAATACCTCCACATTACCATCACGCCTTCCTCTTTCACTTCTCTTTATGTCATATCAGTGATGATTTACGCAATTTAATAGTTATACTTTAAAGAATAGCGAGAGAGAGAGAGAGAGAGAGAGAGAGAGAGAGAGAGAGAGAGAGAGAGAGAGAGAGAGAGAGAGAGAGAGAGTGAGTGTTGTAATATGACCTTTACTTTACCTCCGCGGAGAACAATTCTTAACTTGTTTTTCCTTTTATTCCTATAAAGAGCAATGACAAGGGCGCCACAAATAATAATAATAATAATAATAATAATAATAATAATAATAATAATAATAATAATAATAATAATGAAATAATAATAAGAAAAGAAGAATAGAGAAGACGGAAACGAAGAAGAAAAAAGTGTGCACCATAGTAAAAAACATAATAAAATAAAAATAAATAAATAAAAGAAGAACTAGTGAGTGAATCATAAGCAGAAGAGGACACAGTCGAACATTATCGTGAAAAATAATCACTATATCTTGTGAAGTTTATCTGAATTTCTTTAATCTAAATTCAGAATCTTGTGAAGTTCGTCTCCAGTGGTTAAAGAAAATGATTTTATCTCGGACAAATTTTTTCAGGCAATTGAACAATATTGCATGCTTGTTCTCTCTGTCTCTGTCTCTGTCTCTCTCTCTCTCTCTCTCTCTCTCTCTCTCTCTCTCTCTCTCTCTCTCTCTCTCTCTCTCTCTCTCTCTCTCTCAGTCATAATGAACCTTTAAACCTGCGTCCGGAGCGTCAATGATGAACTATAATTGTTGTCTCAGCAGTGACGTGGCGCAACTATCATGAACATCCGTAATAACAACAGGAAATATGAACAAAAAATTACTAGGAGGGACGCTCGCCCTTTGACACAGAGCTGGAGTGCATGACTGTACGAGGGGAATTTCAACACAAGATAAAGAGAAACTAATTACAGTGTCCAAGCCACGTCTCCCTTGAGGATCTCTGTGGTATTCAGGCCACGCTGGCAACACACTAAACAATGCTATTCTACTCAGTGACCGCTAGTGATATTATGGTCTCTTCACTCAGAATTGGAAAAAGATAAACTGAATCTACATTAAAACATAACAGAGAAAGATATTATAAGAAACGTCAAAATTTTCTGTCGGTAAGTCTGTTGTGAGTATGTGCAATGTTGAAGGTCATGGGATTTCTGACGCGAGGTTATGATTTCGTCACAACAGATATTCATGGCTAGATCAATATACGTTGGTGGTTTGAAAGGTTGTGGGGAAGTTTGCATATAGACGATTATTTTTTGATGATGAATTCGTCGAAACAGAGCAGTGGAAAAGGTACCCTCATTCGTTGGTGCACTTTGACTACGTTGGAATTATGTATAGCTCGTGAATTTGTGAAAAAAAGTTAAAGTTTCCTTCGAGAAGAACTTTTTGAAAT
>CM035188.1:16870570-16881371 GCA_020233015.1 Callinectes sapidus | reverse complement strand
CATCATTTATCTTTTTATTTTTGTAATATTTTCATTGTTTTTATTTCGGTTTCTCTATGTTTATTCTATGTTGATCACGATTTTCTTATTCTCAGTCCTATAAAGACAATTTCGGCTCATTTTCTTAACCCCTTTCAGTACTGGAACGCGTCGTTTTATTTGTTCTGCTTATCATTGGGCTATTTTCAAAGCTTTAGAAACTCATATGAGGATTGAAATAGTACAAACTCTGGCCGTTAATCTTCCCACCTCCATAGTCTCTTACTAATGTCAACTAATTGTCTAATCAGACAGAAAACCCATAGTAAAAATGTTTCCAAGTAGTGAATATGTTTACTACGATGATAAGAGGGACAAAACATATCAGTCTAATTTCTTATTCATATAGAAAAAAAAAAAAGTTTGACATCATTAATGAACATATGATTACAGTTTTCACTATCAGACATCTAACGGCAATATCACTATCAACTAATTAATCAGTAACCCTCCACGCACACAGACTTGGGATACGAACACCAGAAACTATTATTAATCCTTCATTTGATACACTTTACACAACCTACCCAATCCTTTTCCGTTATCTTAACCCCTTCAGTACTGGAACCCGTTTCTACCATGTTTTTGGAGATGAGACGATTTTATTGACATTAGGAAGGGTGTATAGAGGTCAGAAGATTAATGGCCGGAGTCTGTACCATTTTAATTTCCACACGAGTTTCTGAACCTGTATAAAATCGACAAATAATAAGCAAAATATGGAAATGTGTCCCAGTACCGAAGGGATTAATACTGATGATACCCAACACCACTAACAAAATCTTTCCTGCACGTGAGTCTGAAAAGCTGTATAAAATCAACAAATAATAAGCAAAATATGAAAATGCATCCCAGTACTGAAGGGATAACTGCTTAGTGTGACACACCTAACACCACTAACCAAATCCTTCCTGCACGTTATCTTAAGAAGCTTCACATTCACGGCTGTCAACCAAACACGCAGAGGACAGACAGATCACCTCGTCACTACATCGATAACTTCTTGCCGAGTAATCATTTCCTGCTCACCTTACCAGCGTCGCGGGAAGTGAAGCGTGTCACGGAACGCCTCTGCATAAAGGAGCCACAAAAAAAATACCTTCGTCATTGTCTATGAGTCGAGGCCGTTTTTCTCACATCACTCGTTCCCTTCACCCCTTCATGACCGACACGCCGTCTGAATGTGCATCCTGTGTGTGTGTGTGTGTGTGTGTGTGTGTGTGTGTGTGTGTGTGTGTGTGTGTGTGTGTGTGTGTGTGTGTGTGTGTGTGTGTGTGTGTGTTCTTTAAGAATGGTCTTTTTGTGGGTTTTCCTTAAGTATCGATTATATTTTTCTCGTTTAATATGTTGTTTTGTTCTTAATATGCAATTCATTATTTATGGTTTGCTTTTGTTTTTACGTCTTTTTTTTTTGGCTATTCCTTATAGTTCCTCTAATGAAATTGGGCGTATTATATCTCCTTTTAGGCTTGTAATTATGTATACACACAGTAAACGAAATAAAGATGTAATAATAGACTACAGAATAATATGTTGCCATAAAAATCTTGTAAAATCACGGGATGTGGTCAATAAATGGTCTATCTGTGTGTGTGTGTGTGTGTGTGTGTGTGTGTGTGTGTGTGTGTGTGTGTGTGTGTGTGTGTGTGTGTGTGTGTGTGTGTGTGTGTGTGTGTGTTGGTAGTTCACGTCTCTCTTTATAAACAAGTAACAAGTGATGGTACTAAGAAATGTTCCGTCAGGGTTACCTTATCACTTAGCGGCAGCGAGTTGAAGGTGAAGTGTAAACCAGAGGCGGGGATTTGGAGGAGCGCGGGTTATGTCCTCTTCCTGTCCTTACTGAGGCAGTGATCGTGGTGGTGGAAGTGTATATTGTTTGAAATCTTGTAAAACGATGTCATTAATCCATTTGCCGTTGTTTTACTTTTTCTTTCGCATTTCTAAACGTTTTCTCTTCTCTAATGATCGATGTAAAGTTAATTGCCAAGTGTTTTCCTTCTTTCATTCATTATATACGAAAACACGTAAAAATAAGAGACTAATAAAAGAAAAAAGTAAAACCTGCCGGAATGCATCACCCAGAAACTCCTCCCAGCCGAGAAGGAAGAGAAAGAACGAAAAAAGAAAGAAAAATGTCAAGACACGCATGACAACGCCTCCACAGAAGCCTAGCAAGAATCTTTCCCCGCGGTGTTCTGGTGTGAAGGAAGGAATGGGTGCGTGGGAGGCGCTAGACGTACTACATGGACAGATAGTGTACAAACGAGGCTCATGACAAGATACCGAACATAACAAAAATATACGATAAAAGTACTTGTCCCCTCCACTCTCCACATTCATTGTCTACTGCAATGTATATTAATCGCTTCAGGACACATTTTTACTTTGAGTTTTGGGTAGGACTTCATTTTATTGACATTAGGAAGGGTTTACTCAGGTCAAAAGCTTAATGGCCAGAGTCTATCATTTTAATCGCCACATGAGTTTTTGAAGCTGTTTAGTATACTGAAATAAAACAGATATAAAAACGCGTTCTGGTACGGGAATGTTAACAAGATATAACTCAAGCTCAGTATTAATAGCCTAACTACATAGTATGGCATTTCTTGAGCGTCGATTAACTTTACCGTCTCTATAACGCTATTTCTATACAATACGTCTACTAATACAGTTCACGCCGTTGTACACGCCAAGATGAATGTCATTTTGACGAAGTTATATATATAAAAAAAAAAACCTCTATCATTGTTGTACTTCAGAGTAAGCGGTGAGTCGATGACGGTTGGGTATCTGGTAATGAGGTTAACGCGACCCTTTACCGAGCTAGGCTTAAACTCTAGGAAAAATAATAGGAAAGAATACAATAACTCATTTTTCTGCGACACGTCTTTCTCTGATGTTTGCCAAGTGAGTCAGTGAGGGGTGGTTGTCTAGCATTTAGGTAAACCCGACCCTTTACCGAGCTAAGCCTAGACTGTAGGAAAAAAAAAAGTACAATATCCCATTCTTCAGTGACACGTCTTTCTCTGATATTTACAAAGAATCCAAACAATAATAAACCGATTCCAAGCATAAATTACTATAATAATGAAAGTACTATAAAGTCATTGCCTCTCGAGAGTATACAATATCTCATCCTTCTGATATACGTCTATTTTCTGAAGTTTAGGAAGGATTTACACGAAATAAATTGATTCCATGCATAAATTACTGTACTAATGAAAGTACCATCAAGTCACTGGTTCTATGGAACTGCTGTATCTTTAGCTAACACTGCACAGTACATATGGTAACAACACTGCCTTCAAATAGTACCTACCTGGGCTCGATAAGTGACGGGGGATCGGAAGGCGTCAAAATGAAAAGACAGATTGCAGGAATCTCCACTCACTCCACCTCACACACCTCACACACACACAAGACTGTATACGTGTGTGTGTGTGTGTGTGTGTGTGTGTGCGAGGTTCGAGGGGTGGGGGGAGTGAGGTAGGGCAGCGTTGAGCATCATTATACTACGCGATGCTTTGATTCTTCTCTCGAAGCTTCATAGAGACTCGGTATGAGAGAGAGAGAGAGAGAGAGAGAGAGAGAGAGAGAGAGAGAGAGAGAGAGAGAGAGAGAGAGAGAGAGAGAGAGAGAGAGAGAGAGAGAGATATTCTAATAAATATATTACGCTTTAGTTGTGTAACTTCAATGTAAAAAGTAATCATAATATATAACAGCACTCAAGTAGGTTAATGAATAAATGCACAGCAGTCAGTGGTATTTTACGAGATAATGATTTAATAATTCTAACTATGCTGAACAATCCATTAGCACCACCAAAATGGACTCATATACATATACAGGAGGCGATCTTTTACCTTATGTCTTTTTTCAATATTAGTTAAGCAGAGTAATATAAAATGTGGTAGAGTAGAAAGAAATATAAATAAATAGTTGAATGTCTAAAGGAAAAGACAGTCACGCCAGGCAAAGTTTGGGTAGTGTATAATTATCCTATTTACTTGAATAGTTGAAAAAAAATAGAACATTTATATAACATTCTCTCTCTCTCTCTCTCTCTCTCTCTCTCTCTCTCTCTCTCTCTCTCTCTCTCTCTCTCTCTCTCTCTCTCAAATAGGTCGGGGCTAAGTAATCTTGTGATATGAAAGGGGGAAAAAATTGACAGGCGGGAGGAAAGTCGAATATCCTGACTTCTTTAATCTCCTAATCAGAAAACTAAAGTTGTAGGAACATGAGAGAGAGAGAGAGAGAGAGAGAGAGAGAGAGAGAGAGAGAGAGAGAGAGAGAGAGAGAGAGAGAGAGAGAGAGAGAGAGAGAGATAGGTGGGGGGAGGGGGAGGGTTATGGTAAATACAGAAACAAGAAAGGAGTGGGGATGGGGAGGTGGACTTAAAGACTGATAAATATGTAGTTTACTATACGTCACGACTTCTGGTCAATGATATTTACTTATTAACTCGTTGACATGACTTTGCGGAAAATTAGCGATTGCTCCGTGAGACTGTTGTGAGGCCTATTACCAGCATAGTCCGTCTACGCCTCTACGCCAACACTGCAACTATATAGACAGGTCACACACTACCCGGAAGCTGCTCCTGCTTATCGGGTTGTCCTTGAAAGAGATAACCCAGCATGGAGGAGGCCAAGAGGACGCCCACAGAACTCATGAAAACTGCATCAATTTCTCACCACGACTATTTTCCAAGGCCACAGAGATGATTAGCGGGGTTTTCAAGAGTGCTTCTCCAGTTAATGTAGAAATTTTGTCAACCTGCCCCCCCAAAAATCATAGAAAATACCCTTAAAACTCATGTACACTGAAATAAAGCCTTTTGAAATAGAGGAGGGTGAAACACAGAGGAAATGTTTGAGAATAGGAGCCTTTGTTTTGAATTTTCAGCAAGTTAACAAGGACATACACGAGTAGGAAAGGTATACCATTGCTTACCCTGAAAGAAAGCATACTGCACTAATAGAAAACTAAACTAGCAACATGATAAACTTGTCAAATTTTGTATGTTCTTTCTCGTAGGTAATAATAAAGCAAATACATATCATAACATCTACTATGATCCTTGTAATCAGAGAGAAGTGGGAAGGAAAGGTCAGAGAGAGAGAGAGAGAGAGAGAGAGAGAGAGAGAGAGAGAGAGAGAGAGAGAGAGAGAGAGAGAGAGAGAAGATTGGTGGAGGGGGGGCAGTGGAATATTGGTAACATAGTAACATAGAAAAGTAAAAGAAGGTGGAGATGAGGAGGAGGAGGAGGAGGAGGAGGTGCTCGGAAAGAAAGTATCAGGAAAAAAGTAACGGAAAAAAAGAAACAATTTTTGCTAGGATAAAAAGTAACAGGAAAAAAAGTAACAGTACTAAGTTTATTTAGGAAAAAAACGTAACAGTTGTCATTCTAATGTCTAATTCTAGGTTACATGTCTAATTCTAGGTTAGATTAGGTTACAGTGTACAGTGTTACTTTTTTTCTTGTTACTTTGTTTCTCTGTTTCTTTTTTTCCGTTACTTTTTTACATGTTACTTTTTTTCCTGTTACTTTCTGTCCTACAATCGGAGGAGGAGGAGGAGGAGGAGGAGGAGGAGGAGAGAGAATGTGTGAGAAGACAATAGCAAGAGGGTTATCAAAAGCGATGGGGAGGAGGAGGAGGAGGAGGAGGAGGAGGAGGAGGAGGAGGAAAAAGGAGATGAAAAGGAGGAAGAGGAGGAAGCGGCATAATGAGTCCCGCTTAAGAGCTCTCAAAGAAACAAGGGACGGTAGAAGGCAGGAAAAAAGAGGAAAAAAAGTAATGGTCGCTTTATTTTTTGTCCAGGTGATGTAAGAGTTACTTAAACGTACCTGTGTGTGTGTGTGTGTGTGTGTGTGTGTGTGTGTGTGTAGGTATGTAAGTATGGGGAAGTAAACATGTACTTGAGAACAGCCGTTTGTATCATCATTGCCTACACTTTCATCGTCTCCAGTACATTAAAGTGACGCCAGTTGTGTGTACCACGGAGACAAACACCTAAAATACCCTCATTGCCCAATAGTTCATGTATCTTCCATAGAATATACCGATTCATCACTAAAACCACGATGATCCACAGTCCGTTCTAGATCTTGTGAGTGTAATGAACCAGTGTGTTATCTACGTATTATTAATCCACTCCTTTTAAAGAAATATTTGTTAGGAAAGACGAACCAGATTTTTGAAGAGCCTATGAACATACCAGCGTTAGTGTAGTATGTAATCGACGTACTATTTACTCAACCCTTTTATAAAATATTTGTTAGGGAGGACAGAACAGATTTTTGTAGTGCTGACGAACGTACCAGCGTCAGAGTAATGCCATACGAGGAAGTCACCAGAGGCACTTAACCTGTTAGCACTTTAGGCCGACTTAATGGCACAAATTAGCGATAAGTGCAAGACACCTGAGGCAGTAATGAGCCCCACTAATTGGCAAGCAGATGAGGCGTCCACAGGAATGAACTCTGGCCATGAACGGGATGTTTGACCAGCGATGTAATAACCCTCTCTGTCGAGTGATTGGCTTATTAACGTTAAAGTGTGGGCTGCGTGAGATGGTTAGCGCACCTTTATCACATTGCCCACTTACCTGGTCCCCCTCGTCTCTCGCCTGCTTCAGTCATCTTGTCAAACGGTAATATGAGAGAGACAAAATTTAAATCCCCCCTTCTGTTCTGCGTCACTAGAGGTTGCTGACCGAATACCTCCTCCTCGCCCCCCCCCTCTCTCTCTCTGCTAAGAAAACCTAATCTATACACAATACGACATTCCAAAGGCATTTCTTACACTATTAACTCGATACAAATACGAGAAAGAAAATACGAAGCGAAGAGCGTTGTGTTGCATTCCAAGTGCACACAGCGAGATATTTAAGACATCAATGGACTGACTGACTCCACAAATTAACATTAGAGGAACCATGACAAGTAGATAAGATGTTACACATGTTACATAATTTTTTCCTTTTCTTTCTTCTGTCCACTCCTTTCTATTTCTCTAACTTTCCGTCACTTTCTTAATTCTTTCCCTCTCTCCGTCCTGAGAGTCACAACACATGCTCAATAGACAACATACCACACACGCTACACAATTCTCTCCTTTCCTTTATTCAGTTCATTCCTCCTTCCCTTTGCATTTCTTTAACATTTCCTCCTTCTCTCCCCGAAACTCACAACATATAAAAATAGAGAAACCTTCTTTTTTGTACCTCCTTTTTCCCTCCCACCTCATCGCTCTCCATCTCAACTTGCGTCCCTGCTTACGTGACGTCTCCTACTAATGTGATATGCAAATATGATTTTTCTGTGCATGAATAGCAGTGGAGACCAATACGAGTAATGAGGCGATGATGAATGAGTCTCTTTCTTCAGCTTAGGTAAATTATCACTATCACTGCCATGTTATTCATTCTAACTCTAATGAGGTGGAGAGAGAGAGAGAGAGAGAGAGAGAGAGAGAGAGAGAGAGAGAGAGAGAGAGAGAGAGAGAGAGAGAGAGAGAGAGAGAGAGAGAGAATGTTTCATCCCACACAGAATATGAAGGTGTCAACTTAATTATCAGCGTTCAATTACACTGATATGAAGCAAATATGATACACAAATAATGCAATGCGCACAGATAAACGTACGGATGACTGTCCTGATTTCGAGCCAAACAGTGCAACAATAATCATTCAATTTGATTACGGAAAAAAACATACATTTATTGTACGATTGAAACTTCACCTGCATTACTGGATCACACTGACACACACACACACCTCAATCCTATTAGTACTAGAACGATTTTTTATATGTATTCTGCTTATCATTTGTTAATTCTATAAAGCTTCCAAAACTCATGTAGGCATTCTAATAGTACAGAGTCTTGCCATTAATCTTCTAACCTTCATAGACCGTTCCTAATGTCAATAAAGTCATCTAATCACATCTAAAACTCGTGGTAAAAATGAGTTCCAGTACTGAAGGTGTTAATTATCAAATAACACTTCTACAATCCCGTTCTGGACAGATAATTTATAATGTAACACACACAGAGTAACTTTTAGAAGAGGCAGGAGGAGCTTAGACTGGAGCGGAGTGGAGAGGAGATGGCAAGGAAAGGTTCTCTCCTCCTCCTCCCTTCACTTCCAGGTAAGCCTCAGGTCGCGGGTAAAGTTGCCCTAAAAGACTTATTTGATCAGATAAGTTTCGTTTATGAGGTGGAAGAGCCTCGAGAGTTACGCGAGGACCGCCTGAAGGTGAGGAAACAATGTGCTGAGATGGCAGTTATCAAAGTACAAGAGAGAGGAGCTCGAGAGGATGTGAAGAGGAAGTATTGCGTTTTAATCTTTGTTCATCAAACCAACTCATTTTTTTACGTAAGAGGGGAAAACTGGCCAAGGGCAACAAAAGAGTTAAAAAAACACCTTCTTAGATGCCAGTCTTCTTGGACGTTCGTGAGAGTTAGCCAAAAGAATGGGATAAATAAATGTCTTGAAACCTCCTTGTTTAATGGGTTCGAGTGATAGGAACATGGAAATACGGGACAGGGAGTTCCAGAGTTATCAGAGGAAGTTGTGAATGATTGAGAGCACTGGAGAGGAAGGAAGAAAGAAAAAAGTTGAAGTTTGTTACTTTTACACACTGAGCATTGAACAGAACAATAAGAACGTTAGAAAGGAAGGAAGATGTAATTATCGTGTTCTTTCACTTCAATTGATCAAACTTTAACTCTTTGAGTACCGGAACACCTTTTTACCACGAGTTTTGGGTGTGACTAAACGATTTTGATGACATTAGAAAGAGTCTATGGAGGTCAGAAGATTAATGGCTAGAATCTGTACAACTTTAATCCCCAAATGAGTTTCTAAAGCTGTACAAAACCGAAAAAAGAGCAGAATAAATATGAAAATCTGTCCCAGTATTGAAGGGGTTAATGTCATAATGAACTCGCTGTTATCATTACAATTCAATGAGATACGAGACTATAAGGAGACAACAAAACAAAAAGGGTATTCAGTTCACGAAGCTCATTCAGGAAATCGGTAAGAGTGAAGACAAGGGAAGGATATTTATGGCGGGTACCGTGATGACTTCCATTACCATCCATCAGTCAGTGGCCGGAGACGTGGCATGCCAGACGTCATCCTCCCCTGAGATATATTGCACCTCCGAGTCTCGCCGAGTGCCACATTATCAGGTAAACCTTTTCCTTTCCACTCCAGATCCGTAAAGAACAATAATTTCTACTCGTTCATAAATGTGTCAGATTTCTTTTTCTTTTCTTCTTTTTACTCCTCAAGATTCTGAAGCTAAACCTTTTCCTTTCCACTCCAAATCCGTAAAGAACAATCACTTCTACCACTTAATAAATAAGATGTCAGATTTCTTTTTCTTTTTTCTTCTTTTTTTTTCACTTGTCAAGATTCTTCAGGGAATGGCTTGATTGATATCTGCCACATTATCAAGTAAACCTTTTCCTTTCAACTCCAAATCTGTAAAGAATAATAATTTCTACCAGTTAATAAATGTGTCAGATTTTTTTTTCTTTTTTCTTCTTTTTTTCACTCCTCAAAGTTCTTCACGTAATGGCTTAGTTGATATCTACCTTATTGTTCTGGCAATGTTCTGTCACTCACAATCAGAGCCACTGTAATTTTGTATTTGTTTACTTCATTTTATCACACCTCTCCCTTATACTTCTTTTCTTTTTCTCTTCACTCAAGCTTCTTCAGGTAATAGCTTTGTTGATATCCGCCTTATTGTTTTGACGATATTCTGTCACTCACAATCATAGCCTCGGTAGTTTTATGTCTGTTTACTTCAATTCCTGCCTCCTTCCACCTCTCTCACTCTCTTTTCTTCTCTCTCTAACATTATATCTAAAAAAAGAGGAGCGGTGTTCTTAAGCTAGAGTTGACCACTTTCCTATGTCATTTAAGTGAAAGCTGCTGCCAGTCTTGACCATGATACTGCTTTGTGAAGGAGGAAGACACCACAGGAGGAGGAGGAGGAAGATGAAGAAAAAGGGGAGGAGGAGCAGGACGAGGAGGAGGAAGAAGTGGAGGGGAAAGAAGAAAAAGAAGGAGGAGGAGCAGGAAGAGGAGGAAGAAGAAGAGGAGGGGAAAGAAGAAAAAGAGGAGGAGGAGGAGGAGGAGGAAAAGAAAATGTAGTTGATGAAAAATATTCTTAAAAACCCTGAAATATTAAAGCAAAGTTTATTAATCCCCTTCAGCCTCTATTACCTTCACTTCACTGCCGCTGTCACTACCACCACCACCACCACCACCACCACCACCACCACTACTACTACTACTACTACTACTACTACTACTACTACTATTACTACTACTACTACTACTACTACTACTACTACTACACTCCCCTCCTGGTGGGCGAACAGGGCAGCAGAGACAACAGTGTTCCTGGGTTCCTGCGGTCTTGGGTTTGGAATCATCATTGGTAAACATTGCCTGGCTGGTGATGGAAAGCTCATGTCTCCCCCGCCACGCCATCCCGCGGCTTCACGTCCTTCTGACACCCCCCAAAAAAAACACGAGAGGAAAAGTTACACTGACAGACTCTCCACATATACTCGTTTTTTTTCATTCTTTCTTTCCTGTAATAATGGATCTTTTTTTTTTTGCATTTTTTTTTTGACATTTTCTTTCATCTGAGAAGTAGAAAAATTGATAACTGATAAGCTTTAGTATTGATGAATCCCCCCCATCTCTCTCTCTCTCTCTCTCTCTCTCTCTCTCT
>CM035188.1:16825798-16841779 GCA_020233015.1 Callinectes sapidus | reverse complement strand
CACACACACACACACACACACACACACACACACACACACACACACACACACACACACACACACACACACACACAACAAACACACACACACACACGTACAAAAGAAGACTATAAATACTCGAAAAGCGAAGCACCAGCGACACAAAGCACACACACACACACTCTCTCTCTCTCTCTCTCTCTCTCTCTCTCTCTCTGGCCGTGGTGAATGCAGCGATCAGCCAAAAGAGAAGGCAGCACGGCCAGTGAAAAGTGTTCCATTCTTCCCTTAAATCCGCGAGTCGTGTTGGCGAGGCGAGGGGCGCGCTAATGAAAGAGAAGGCGAGGTTACTGTAAGGGGAAGTGCAATCTGTCCAGTGAGGGAGTGAGGGAGGCAATCAGCTCTTCAAAATTCTCTCCCTCTCTCTCTAAACTGGTAGCGTCACATTATACCCAAAGAAAAGAGACGAATTACTTGAGTCTACCCTTGTCTTCAGTTTTCTTTGATGACGTATCGTTTGTTTTGATTTTAATGGCCATAAAAAATACACCATTAGTTTTTAGTTGTCGGAAAAAAAAAGAAAAATCGAGGTTCAAACTGTGCGATACGTAGCAGTACAACAAATCTGTGTCTGTTTTCAGTTCTTGTGAAACCATGTCATATCGCACCTTTGACATTTTTAACCTGCATTATATATTCAGTGTATTCTGGGTCCAAATAAAATACGCAGTCATCCCCAATTCACTCGTACATGTCAATAAAATGTTTTCCCTTTTATCTTACAATTTCGTGTATATCATGGAGTGCAATGGTAAAATATCTGCTGGACTTTTAACTTGCTGGAATGTTGGATTTTGTGACCCTGTAGCAATTGTGGGATGGATGCATTGTACAGTGATGACCTTAAACAAACAGTATTCCTGCATGTGATTCTTTTCAGGGGCTTTAGAGAGAGAGAGAGAGAGAGAGAGAGAGAGAGAGAGAGAGAGAGAGAGAGAGAGAGAGAGAGAGAGAGAGAGAGAGAGAGAGAGAGAGAGACATCACTGCGCAATAGTACAAAACGAACAGAAGACGTACTTAAGAACGAACTGGTGTGGAGAGCCTTTTTATGTTCTGCTTTCTCCTTCCCGGAAACGATAACACATTTCGCGCCCTTCCCTAAAAACTGCTCCACTTTACCCCTCCCCTCTCCCCCGCTGCCCCGCTGTCCTTCCGTCTCAAAAACAATAATCGTAAAGTGACTCCCTTTATTTACTTTCCACGCCAAGGCTTCCTCAGCGACGGAACCAGACAACGCCACCAAATTCATCGCCGTGAACTGAAACTGAAAATTGCCCCCAAAACCAAAATGAGTCTAATTACGTATTCTTTTTTCTCTCTTTTTCCATATTTTCGAATTCTCTCCACTAGTTTTAATTCTTTTCTTCAGTTTTTTTTTAGATAATGTGCGGCCGATCGCATTTTCTGCATGTGGTGGTTATAATTGAGTGCATATGTGCATGAGAGAGAGAGAGAGAGAGAGAGAGAGAGAGAGAGAGAGAGAGAGAGAGAGAGAGAGAGCACACTTCATTTTAACTATATCTCATCTCACACGCCATTCTCCCCCACCTTAACAAAGAAAAAAAAAGTGAGAGAAAAAAATAAGAAAACTCATATACCGGTCGGCCAATTGAAGAACTTTCCCGGATACAGGATAGGGATACAAAATGCGTCGGTATATAGGCAAGCGTATATAATCACACCAACCAACACGCTGCTTCATAACATTCTCACGGAGTCATTCCTTCTTTCGCCGCTCTCTCTTCTATACCATCTTTAATAAGGTGAAGCTCTTGGGAAATTAGACGAGAGCGAGAGCGAGAGCGAGAGCGAGAGAGAGAGAGAGAGAGAGAGAGAGAGAGAGAGAGAGAGAGCAGGTCAGGTGTTCGCCCGTCGACGCCACCAGCCACTTCTTGGTCTAATTAATAACAGCACGTAATTAGGGTAACGAGCGGACCTGAAGGCGACTGCCATATATTACCTTGACTTAATTACCGGTGAACTGCATTAAAGAAGAATTTTCTCTGACGCTCAGGAGGAGGAGGAAGAGGAAGAGGAAGAGGAGGAGGAGGAGAAGGAGGAGGAGGGAGATGATGGAAGAGTAGGGAGAAATCTTTCCTTATGAGGTGGGAGTTTTTCAAGGTTTAGTGGACGATGAGTGATGGGTATTAAGGGATAATTTTGATGGAGAGAGAGACCGAGAATGGGGTGGAAAAGATCAAAGGAGAAGTGGCAAGAGAGGAGAGAAAGTAGGCAGAAAATAAAAGAGAAAATAAAAGAAAGAGAGAGCGAGAGAGAGAGAGGGGATCGTGTGAGACAAAAGAGGAACACGAAAGAGAAGGAAAAGTTTGAGGAAGAAAAGGTGGAGGAAGAGGAAGAGGAAGGGAGAGGAGGATAAAGAGGGAACTGATTAAATGGAGATAAATGTTGATAGAGATGGAATGGCGGTTATAAAAAGAAAGGGAAAAGACAATGCAGAAATAGGAGGAAAAGGAGGAGGAAATGAGAGGATGAAGATGAAGAAGAGGAGGACAAGAACGGGAAGAATAAAAAAAAAGATGAAAACCTGTAAAAATAAAATGAAAGAAGGTCTGCTTTCTTCTTCCTACCACGCTCAAAACTGGAATGAATTTTATGGCTTTTCTTTCCTTGTGTGTGTGTGTGTGTGTGTGTGTGTGTGTGTGTGTGTGTGTGTGTGTGTGTGTGTGTGTGTGTGTGTGTGTGTGTGTGTGTGTGTGGGTGGGTTATTGGGTGTGTGGTGGAAATTATGTTATTTACGCTGTTAAAATATTTCTATCAAAACGACGAAAATATGGAGAAAACAAGAAAAAAAGAGAGGAAGGAGGGAAGGTAAAAAAGAAAGAAAAAAAAAAAAACGAAAAAAAGGTGGAAGGGATGTGGGATGTGGGAGGAAGAAAAAATATACAATTAAAAAAAAACAAATTTGCCCATGAAAAATACCTTGGAACTTAAAAAAAAAAAAAAAAACAGAATTAACGAAAACACAAATTCATGCTGCACAAATTCTACGGTGATTTCTGATAAAAAAAGTAATTTACAATACGGACAGAAAATATAATGTAGAAATAATAAAATAATAGGTCAGCAAATAAGTGAATGAATAAATAAAGGGATGAAAAGGAATTATTTTAGTCTCGCATAGAAAATAGAAAACGACAGACATTTGTAAACAGAATAAAAAAGTGACACTAATATTCAAGTTGAGGAAAGGAAGAATAGTGTGTGTGTGTGTGTGTGTGTGTGTGTGTGTGTGTGTAGAGAGAGAGAGAGAGAGAGAGAGAGAGAGAGAGAGAGAGAGAGAGAGAGAGAGAGAGAGAGAGAGAGAGAGAGAGAGAGAGAGAGAGAGATTTAACACCATTTCATTTCATTCCTGCTTCTCCACCGCAATTTCACCACCACCACCACCACCACCATCTCAATCACCACCACTACCACCACCACCTCAATCACCACCACCACCACCACCACCACCACCACCAACACACCGTCACCAGTTTTACCATCACCATTGCATTCATCACGAGGACCACAAACTTGGTGAAAATGGCAGAGGCGGCCATAACAGCACTCATAACATCAATCCCCACCACTGATAATAATGATAGCGTCCGCGCGTCTGAGCACTGAAGGAAGGGAGTGAGCGAGAGATTATGACCGAGGGGAGTGGGAGGGTTGTGGTGGTCGTGGTGGTGGGTGGTGGTGGTGGTGGGCGGTGGATGGTGTGAATGGCAGGATCCGAATTACCTAACAGCGATTTTTAAGTATGTGATTTTTTTTCTTTAGACGCGTTTCTAGCTTTAAAATTCATCTAAACTTCACGGGAATGGTCTTTTAAGTCAGTCATTGTCTCATCAGCAGCTTCAAATTTACTACTGCTAAGGTGATGGCTAAAACACACTCATTTTCGGAGGTTAAGATGGATTTTAAGACTAGAAATTCGTCTAAGGAAAAATTACATACCTAAGAATCTAACTATACGGGCCCCGGAAGATCTATATATCAGTATCAAGAGGTAACGAAGAGAGAAAATGACAGATGTTCTCTTCTATATTGTCCAGTTCGTTAAATAATTCAGGTGCATGTCATTGTAATTATTCCCATTTTTTAAAGGAATAACCTGATACTGGCTGAAATTTGTAAGTATTCTTCCCCTCCCTCTTTTTTTAAGGAATAACCTCAAACTGGCTGAAATCTGATTCGACTTCCTTTTATTCCGTCCGTATTTTTCTTTTTCATCCAGTGTCCCTCCCTCACTCCTCCCTTTTTTTTTGTGCGTGGGAGGGAGAACCGTAATGCCGCGTAACTCAATCGGTAACTTTATTCCATTTTCTTGTTTGGCAAAAGTGCCTGGCTCACTGCCCCACCTGACGACCACTCGCTCCCACAATGCACCTGTGTGACCGCCACTAACTCACTCACTGCCTCCCATAACACTCCTTTCCTCCCCGTTTCTCTTCCTCTCACCAGCACATCCCGCTCCCTCAAATCCAGCCTTTTCCTCCACTGTTCATTGCATTCACATCCTCACAATCCAATCTTACTCTATCAATTTATCTCTTTATCATTCTTTACGTTATCCCTTTATGTCTCGATTCTCTCTCTGGCTTTTTTTTGTATTGACTGTCTACCCCTTTCCCATTCGACCATTATTAGTATAGTCTCGTTCTGTTCCCTACTCAATAACTTCCTCTCTGCTCCACATCACTCCAATCCTCACCTCCCTCCTCGTTATCCAAGCAGACTCACTCACACATTTCCTCTTCGCGAGTTAAGATAAGTCAGTTGGATTTATGACTCGGCTTTGAACATGAGTGTTTGAATTGTCCGTCAGAAGGAAAGACAGGCAAATTCTTTTATCTTTACTTGCAGCATCAAAACCTTTACAAATTCGTGTCTCTGAACTCATAGCTGACCTCCTTGCCTGTCAGCTTCTTGTACACGGCAGTAAATGTGGATAGTTAGGCACACACACCCACACACACATTCACACATATCTCTCTCCCCCCACACACAGTACAGGAATCACATATAAAATAAAAGTAAGAATAATATTGAGCTCTTAATTTTGTCGTTATATATTTTCTATTTTCTGGGAGTGTCTGCCTGCACTGTCTTGTAATTATTTACTTGAAATAAAAATGCCAATAAAT
Source organism: Callinectes sapidus (assembly GCA_020233015.1). Lineage (NCBI taxonomy): Eukaryota > Metazoa > Arthropoda > Malacostraca > Decapoda > Portunidae > Callinectes > Callinectes sapidus. The sequence goes on along the minus strand of CM035188.1, from coordinate 16,836,590 downwards.
AAATCTTGGAATTGAACATTTCCCTTCCTCGAAAAGCTTGTTTTCAAAATGTGTAATTTATTTATTTATTTATTTTTTAGAAATCATAATTTTTTTAGTTTCCATGCTAAAAGTATGGAAATGATATAATTCTTGTACAGTCAAGGGAAAGTAAGATAAAAATAATTTATAACAGCGGAAAAAAATGTATAAAAATAATGACAGGTGAAAGCAAAGAGCAAAAAAAATAGCATGCTCACTTGTTAGGCCAACATTACAGAACAAAACACAAGCAAAAGAAGAAAAAGAAATAACAAAGCATCTTTAATTCCAATTCATATTTTTATTCGAGATATTGCTTTTTCAACTTGTGTGTAAAAAAGTTCCTTGTTTGAAAATTAGAAGCTTCTCCTTATCACCAACAAAGGTCATGTGTGGCTTATTTTGTGTTGGTCTGTTAAAAGACTGACTGTCGGTCGCTTCCCTTCCCCCGCCGCTGCAGGGACACACGGAAAGCCGCAGGGAAAGCACGGAAGCAACAGAAAAAGAAAATGCGGAAACTGTCCGGCGGCAACAAACAATGCACGCAAGGTTGTCACTGTTTTCTCGCTGCATTTTTCTGACTCGCGATGCATTAGTCTTACTTTTAGCTGACGTGCGCGCCGGCGTGTGAGGAATGGGGGAGTTATTCATCCACATCAAGGAGTAAGTAACGGAGTAATTCATTATTCATCGTAGGTTAAAGTGCAGACGAGTGAACATGAGCGTCCTCAACTCCAGTGAGGTCATTCTTACTGGCTGGCTGGTTTGTGAGGAATGAGGCAGTTATTCATCCACATCAGGGAGTGTGTGTGTGTGTGTGTGTGTGTGTGTGTGTGTGTGTGTGTGTGTGTGTGTGTGTGTGTGTGTGTGTGTGTGTGTGTGTGTGTGTGTGAACCAGGCATCCTTAACTGTAAGTAATGTCAGTCATATCTGGAACGTGTCCCTGATAATGTGAGGCTGTTATGGAGTATTTAGACGCACGACCCGACCTGTGGCGCTCACCGAGAAAAATGGGGACGCGATAACTATAACAAGACACGCAGTGGTTGAGCGTCGCGACAAGACACTTCCAGGAAAGTTAATGTTATCTTTTGCTCTAATTTAATGACAAGTTCACCGTCTCTTTGATGTGACTGAGCAGATGTTAACAATTATATTTTTCATTACTCGATTCACTTTGTGTTTACAGTTTCTAGCACTTGACAGTGGAAAATTAAATAAATAGTAAGCGAATGTTGTAATCTCAAAGCAAAAGTGCGCTTCAAGCATCAAATAGAATAATGATAACTTTTGATATGTTTATGTACATACGTATAAACATGTTTGATGAATAATAGATAATGTGTAATTTCAACGACCAAATCACTACGGAATATTGAGAATGTTGTCAGGAAATTACTTACGAGAATAAAAATGAGAAAGCATTGGAGTGACTTTGATGGACACACGTGGTGAAGATGACTAGATTGACTGAAGGAAGAACACCATGATCAAAATGTAGTTGCAGTGACACGTGCCTGAAATTACCCTTCACTTGGGACACCTTGATAATATGTATCTTTTCCTGGCCAGTATCTTTGAAGGGTGGGTAGAAAAAAATGACAAGGCGCGGCAAAGCTTCTTCAGTGACATTTGTAAGTGATAATGAATGTGCAGGGAATAGTTTCGTCATTTACGTTATCATTTCCTAACTTTTTTATTTATCTGTTTATTTATTTTTGTTTCTTTATAAAATGGTATACATTATCAATTTTAGCATTACAAGTCTCTCTGGTGACGAAGGCAGTATTCTTCATTTATTAGGGTGTATTAAATTTCTAACTCAGAACTATCTATTATGAATACATAGTTCTGAATTAGACAATTTATGATTTATTTATTTTCTTTGTGTGTATGCTCGCATTCTCACACAAACAGTAGTGCTGAATTTCACTGCAAGAGGCGTACGCATAGTGAAGCTTTATTATAAACGTTACAGAATAAGATACTTGGGAAGATGATGGTGTTTTGTGACTCAGAACAATTAATCTTCCTACAACAACGGTAGTATTACATGCACAGAGTCATACAGTAGTTCACACCTGCCATGTGCTACGAGCAATAGGAGACTGAGAATGTTGTTAATTAATGTATCCCGGTGTGTGCTTTGCTCTCTCTCTCTCTCTCTCTCTCTCTCTCTCTCTCTCTCTCTCTCTCTCTCTCTCTCTCTCTCTCTCTCTCTCTCTCTCTCTCTCTCTCTCTCTCTCTCACATATAATCCCCACAGCACGCTTGCGATAACTTTATAACGTCGAAGACTCATAGTATTTGATCTCCTTTTTCTTTCTTCACTGTCTTGTTTAGGGAGAATTCAAACTCCATTGTCTGGTTCGTAATTCTCGCACCTGTACTCTTGTTCCTTCAGCAGCTGCTCACCTGGGTACCCGACACAGGTGGGAGTCTGTCTAACGAGTAATTAATTCTATAATGTCGAATGGAAATGAGAACAAAGGGTTGGATCGGTGGCTCGTGTTCTTGCGAAACTAAAAGAACTATTGAGGCAAAATTGGAGCATTAAACATTATCCTTCACTCACATTGTCTGCACGCTGGTCCATGCTCCGGGGTTTTGTCTGACTGGAAAGTGTATAGGTTGGAATTCATTGGTGTTCACAGAATAGGTGGTATTATGCAACACACAATGCCGGTTTCTTTTATTTTGTGTATCAGATTTCGAGTACTTTTTATTACTATAATTGCACGATTTTCCCGAACTGAGATTGCACCAGTTGGTCTATTGTATGTAGATTGTTCTGATTTTATTATAACACTTTTAAGATGAAATATATGATGGATGCTTTTCTTTTATAAGTCTTTCGTTCATGTTTCCTTTCTCAGGTGAGGTCGAGATGTGTTGCACCAGACCTCAAGGCAGATACATATTCAACAACTTACACAATATTTGAAACTTCCCTCACACAATGTCTCCCTCTCCCTCCAGCAAATAATAGAAAGAAAGATATATGGAGTAAGTCGGATAAGTTCATGACACAATGTTTGCTCGAGAAGAAAAAAAGAAAGAGAGAATTGCGGTATAAAAATAGATTAACCTTGATGAAAGATAACTTCAAAGCTACAACACCCCCTCGTTCGCACACACGCATGCACACACACATACACACACACACACACACACACACACACACACACACACACACACACATACAGTGCCCACTCAAGATGCTAACCTAACACAAATATTACCACACAAAAAAATCACACAATGCAGACTCCAGGAACGCCTCGGAGCGACAACTGTGCACACCACACATTCTGAGACGGCGGCGGCGGCGGCGGCGGCGGCATTGTCATATTCGAGGACGCGCACCAAACCTGAAAGGAAAGTCTGGGGCGAGCAGGGAAGCAGCCCACGGTGTTGGTTCATCGCGTGTGCATTAAACAGACGCCGCGGTCTCGCTTCAAGGGTAACAGCGTGTCCCACAGAGCTCAGATCAAAGAAATCAGCAGTCCAAGGTGTGATGCATCCTGAAGTATTACCACCAGCGCCACCACCACCACCACCACCACCACCACCACCGAGGCACACAATGAGCAAGATGCCGCTACACTTGCTTGGCGCAACAGGTCAGCCAACCCGCGGCTGCCTCCCACACCACAGGAAAACCACAATTATCAAAGTTACATTACTTGAGGGAAAAATGAGAGACAAAACCAATTAAGAGGATTACAGGTAAGTTATTCTGCTTTCTATTCCAAGTAAATAGGAATCGATTTGTGGCAGGAGATATAAAACGTAATTACCTGCGAAACGAAAAGGCTTAATCTCACCAAGGGAAATAAACTGACTCTCGTTTGCACAGACTGTGTTAATATTTCTCTTGGCAGCACCATTTTACAAGTTGTTTTCCAGCCTTTATTTTCAGCTCTTGGTCCATATCCTCTCATTGTACTGGAGAACACAAAACAGTCAATTCTTTAGGGATATTAGTGAAACTCCTCAGTGCTGTTAGTAATTGATATAATATATAGCACAGATGTACGATGAATTACAGTATTGATATTTTGGGTTTTTTTGAAAGATTTAACGCTCTTTCCCACAACAGCCCAGCCACCACAAGTAAAGAATCCCTTTTTTTTTACCATCTTTTATTTTGCCCTTGCTCGGACTCCCTTCTTAAATAAAAAAAAGCTAAAATTGGCGTATATAATATTGTGTTACTTTTTTGCTGAAGCGCTAGTCTCTGTCCTTTCCTTCCTATCTTGCTTTTAAAAAATTTACGCCAATATTCCTATCCCCGGACTGCACCACCGGGACACACTACCCACTCTCATAAATTGCAAAGGAAGAGGAGCTGCAGATCAGAACAAGTTGCACACCATCTGTTTTTAATCCTGACACGAACCAACAACTGTGGTTTCGTAACAATGCAAGCTAAACACAACGCCCAGAGAGGTTGGCTCGTACACTCTAGTTATTATTTATTCCCAGCACACATCGCAGCCTCAACAGGTACAACAGGCCAGGAGGGCGAAGTAAAGGAATCCAGAAATAACTTGTCTGTCTGAGTTATGAACGTTTGGGGCACTAATGAATATGAACGTTGCTTGCACGAATGATTGGGACTAACAGTGATACAAAATAAACTTGGTGGTTGTTCCCCTGATGATAGACGCAGCGCCAGTGTCGTCGATTCGCAAGATGTATATGGCGATGCAGAAACATAAACGTTTTGTAAATTTACCCTGTTTCCACGCTGAATAACGACACTCACTGGAAGTTCTTCTGTAGACTATTTCTATGAGTGAGATATGTAAAAATTACTGTACAATTGAGGGAATACAGTGGTGTGAATACTGTATATACTGTAAGAGAAAATGAGGCATATGTGTGTGGTGTTGGTGGTGAAAGGGAAGTGTGAATAAAAAAAAGCAGAAATAGAAAACAGTAGAAAATCTTAGGCGCTCGAAAATTCACTCGAAAAAAGTATACTACTACTACTACTACTACTACTACTACTACTACTCACAGTAATGACATCAATAAATGCAGATGTTGACTTTCTCCTTACGATCCACTCTTCCTAAGGTCTGGTCAACATATCACAAAGCACTCAACAACACAACTCTTACTCGTACACTTCCTTTCAATCTTCGTAGCTTCAATGGAGGATAAACAAAACTCCCCAATCCTACAACGTGCTTTCTGGCGGCACTGGTTCGACAAATTTGAATTGTTATGAAACATTTGGAATACGGAACAAATGGCCTCGCAGCGGCAGTGGTCGAGATTCAACGTTGCTTCATAGTTTCTGAATGTCTATTGCGGGAAGGACGCCAAGTTCGTGGTAATAACTGAGATTGTGGCCAGAAACATTGTTGAAAACCACAGTCACACAACTGCACCAGCTAATATCAAAACCTGATTATATTCATCTGTAACTAACGCAATGCAATGAGCAAAACGACAGCTGTTGATTCACCGAAATGAGAACGCTACGTCTGCACTTTAGGATGAAATGAAATGACCCTGAAATCATGAAGAGCATCACGGGAACAGAAGACCTAGAAAGTCACATAATTATAATGTTAACACTGATTCAGCCAGATACACATTAAGTGAAACAAGACAAGTAAGCGTGTTGAAGGTAGCACACTAACACATTAACAGGATTATGAAGGATTGCTATTAGTTTGTGTGTTGGGATGGAGTAGATTTATAGTTTTTTGTTAGCGACCATGGAGATATGGAGATTTAAAACTTATGATTTGCCGTAAGAGAAGAGTTAAAAAAGAGCGAATGGTATAAAGATCCACCAACCTTCTGTGTTCATAATTTGGCGATACCAGACAACAACGCAGCGAACGGAAACTTTCAACAGAAGTATGGAGCAGGATTGTTGAGTGACACCTAATAATTGTCTTTGGAAGTGAAGGTGAAAGACAAAACAAAGTAGCCAAGTAGCGAATACAAGATACAGGAAACGCTCAAAACGATTTAGGGATTAATTAATAAATAAATAGTTGGTAATTTTCCACTAATACTTACGTCATCCCAAAAAGAAATTCTGAGGTATTAAGTACAGAAGTCAACCTTTTTCCTTCACATAATAGTAACTAAGAATAAAAGTTTTATTTATGACTCTCTTTATTTTTAGCAGCTGTGTCAGTATTTTCCATCCAGTGAATACAACCTTATACACTTGACACATTATTCTTTCTTATTTCCATAACGCGGCACAAAAGCAGGTTAATTCCTTCAGTAATGGGGTGCGTTTCTATATTTAGTCTGCTTATTATTGATGATTTTTATACAGTTTCAGTAATTGATGTGGGGATTGAAATAGTATAGACTCTGGTCGTTAATCTTCTGACCTCCATGGACCTCCTAATGTCCATAAAATCGTCTAATCATTCCTCCATGATAAAAATGCATCCCAGCACTAAAGTGGTTAATTGGAGAGAACAGCTGGAGTTTAAACAAAAAGATAAACTAATTAATCGAAAACCTATTAAGATTCACAAGAAAAAGCAAGTACTCCTGGATACTCTTTCTCTTTGATACTGCACAAAAAAGAAAAGAAAAGATGGCAGTTAAGAAAAAGTCTACTGATTTATAGGAAACCATGGATGTATTTCGCTCCCCATAACCTCGAAACCTATGAATTCTGCCTTTCAACCTATCGTATATCTTTATCACGTCTGCCATTCAACCTCTCCGAACCACCTTCATTCACCACGCTTACTTAAAAAAGCACCCATTCCACTCACTAAAATACCAAAATACCACGTCTCTTAGTCAACCCTCAACTCTTAACAGAACAACTACACCTTCACAACAGCTTCACCTTCATTATGACACGAACACTCATCACCTCTCGGTCCCTCGTTACTCCGCTGCCTTCCTCTTTCAGCATCTGGTCCCTTTCTCACCTTTAACAGTCCCCACTCACGCAACAAGGACATGTGAGCACCGGGAAGTACCTTTGTCTCTCCAGTCTTCTCTCTCCATCGCCTCACCAATTCACCCTCTCATCTAAAGATCTCACGGGGCGTTCTTTTGAAGTTGTTTTCCCGCCGGCAGCTACGTCAAGACTACTGGGAATTTGATAGAGAGTGAAGCTTTACTCGTGTCACGGTGCTGTTTTAAATTGACACTCTTTTATAATGAAACTCGGGATACAAAGACTGCAGGGGATAAATACCATAAAGGCAGAACACGAATAAGGGACTTTGGAAGGAGAGAGGGAGAAAGTGCGTAAAACTGAGAGCAAAAGGAATGCAATAAACAGTGGATGAATAGGAGCAGCACAGCGACGAAACGAAGCTGCAGCAGAGGAGTGAGAGAAAGAATAAAGGCAAGAAGGGGAATTAATAGAGGAATCGCAGCAATAAAGAAAAGACTCAGGGGAGAGAAGACGTCAGGTGGGAAGAAGGGAGAAGGGAGGAGGGAGGAGGGAGTGGGAGAAGACGCAGGAAGGTTATCGACACTCCATTACCAGCCAGGGAGATGAAAGGGCGAGGCAGCCTTACTCCGCCTCCTCCTCCTCCTCCTCTTTCCATCCGTCCTACACCTTCCGCTGTTCCCTTCTCCTCTCTCACCCTGACAGTCCTTCATCACATACACTGCCATCACCACCACCACCACCACCGCCGCCACCGCCGCCGCCGCCGCTACCAACCCCGTCACCATCACTCTTCTTTACCATCAACCACATTCTTTTTGTTTGGTTTCAATTTTTTGTGCTTGACTTTTTCTTGTTGTCTGAAGTTTGTTTGGTCTTATCTTATCAGTCTTAAGAGGCGTGCGTGCGTGAGTGCGTGCGTCTCTCTCTCTCTCTCTCTCTCTCTCTCTCTCTCTCTCTCTCTCTCTCTCTCTCTCTCTCTCTCTCTCTCTCTCTCTCTTATCATCTACATCACCACCATGAAAACCACTTTCCGCCTGTCGCTCTTAATTCACATATTCGACCCTTAATGATATGTCTGCCCAACCTTGACCTTTTCATACACACGCGCACACACACACACACACACACACACACACACACACACACACTCTCTCTCTCTCTCTCTCTCTCTCTGCTCAATCTTTCCTCATCCCCTTCATCACATTTTCTCAATCTCTTTCTGTGTCTTCCTTCCTTCATCATTCCTTCCTTTTATTCTCCCGCCCTTCCGCTCAACCAGTCTTCCAATCCAGTAAGTACGCGGGGTCAGCGAATCCTCTCAGTGTCTGCTCGCTTTTGTCTGATGAACTGCGCGTCTCGGCAATGTTGTAAAGAAAGGCAATGAAGGCAAAGCAGATGACTCAAAGAACACACCTTAGGCCACACGATAGTCTGTGAGGTTTTAGGTCAAAGTTCGCGGTTTATTGTGGTTATCTTGCTTCATAAATTAGCGTTTCATTTAATTGGTCTCTCTTAATCTCGAGTTTTTTTGTTTTATCGTGTTCTTTTTAACTCTTAACTCGTTCAGTACTGAGGACGCATTTTTCCATGAATTTTGGATGTGATTAGACGATTTTATTGATATTAGGAAAGGTCTATGGAGGGCAGAAGACTAATGACCACAGTCTGTACTATTCTAATCTCCACATGAGTTTCTGAAGCTGTATAAATTCAATAAATAATGAGAAGAATAAATATGAAAGCGCGTCCCAGTACTGAAGGGGTTAAAGCGACTGAGCGTTTAAATTCCATTATGCATTCTTGATTAACTTGACTGTGTACATAAACTAAACTAATCAACGTATATTAAACCAATCAAAATTATTCTCATGGTTAGCACGTACATGTATGCATAGATAGATAGATAGATAGATAAATATATAGAAAGATATTTACTGACCAAAGTTACAGTTACATAGGTACATATATACATAGTTACATACATACACATATACATACATACATACATCCCTACGCTGTGACACATGAGCTTGGAGCGTCGTCCCTCGATGGATTCACGCCATTAATTCAGCGAAGGTTGGGCCTAAAATCTCGCATTAAAATTCAGTTGGAGTCATTACCGTCCGTCATTATCTTGATATTAGTTCGTTTTTTATGCTCTTCCTCGTCACTCCACCGCTGGTCTCTCCTCTCCCCCCCTCCCCACTCCCCGCTGCTCCTTTCCGCCCTCCGCTCCCTCGTCCACCACTCCACTCCTCTCCTCTCCACTTCATCTCGCTCCAATTTGTGCTGCACTCACCGACGGAAATTTCGCTGCAAAATGTCATTACGGATCGCCACGTTTTCTAACTTGGTTGCTAAGATTGTCTGTCTATCTGTCTCTCTCTCTCTCTCTCTCTCTCTCTCTCTCTCTCTCTCTCTCTCTCTCTCTCTCTCTCTCTCTCTCTCTCTCTCTCTCTCTCTCTCTCTCAGCACCTGGGTTCCCACATATAGAGTACAAAGATAACAGAAAGTAACCTAACCTGGGACACTGTCAGTCGATAAGAAGAGAAGAGGTATCATGACTCACCAACAATTTAAGGTTCCTATCAGAATTATCACTGGCATGACTGTTGGTGCACATTCATCATTGTAAGGCTGTGACTCGTATTATTGCACCCTACTGGGCTTCACCTTTACTATTTCAAAGGACTATATTTGAATTTACATGTTTTTAAGGTGTTACTTTTATGGTTGAAGAGGCAGAGTGACAAGATTTCTTCTTTACCAACTGGAGAAACACTCTTGAACACCCCGCTAGTCATCTCTATGGTCTTGGAAAATAGTCATGGTGAGAGAGCAAAGCGTTTCTGAATATTGGCTGTGAATCGTCGTGGGAGTATAAACTGCTCTCGCAGGCACTCTTACGTTCCTCCTTTGTACTATCCACGTATTTGTTATTTTCTCTATTTTTGGTGCTGTATAACCTTATTCTTACACCCCAGTAGTATCAAGGAACGAATATCTTCCACCTCCCTGAATGGAGAGTCGAAAGAAGCTACCTAAAGCTCCTTATTCAACTCTATACTGACTTAACACGCTCCAATTCTACATAATCAGGTCTTAGCTTTCTCTTTAGGGATTGGTAACTCAATGGGGTTTTTGTTAAGTTTTTGTAGTCCTTACCTAGTGCCCTCTTAGAAAATAAATACATAAATACGCATTAAAAAAAGATTAGACAGATAAACGAATAGATTTATGCAGAGCAAGAACATGAATAAAATATCAAGTTATTGAAGTTGTGAACTGTTGCAAAATGTTTTAATCTTATTTATCTATTTATTTCTTTTTGACTTTCACTATGTAAGGTCTACTTGTGCATTCTAACCAACTGCAATGGGTTACGGTGTACATATGATTAGTGAAGAGGCAGGAGGTACTAGCGGGATATATGAATACCTATATAAATGGTGGAGAGTTTAAAGTTACTTCCTCTTCACTGTTTTTCTTTTACATATTCCATACTTTTTAGAGTCATACAGAAGGGGAAAATGCCAGGCACATGTTAGATACTCGTGATGAAAATAGATACGTGAATAGTTATTTCTTTAATGATATTCATGGAAAAACTTAAACATATTTGCATTTTTTCCCCTAACTTCGTGCAGAATATTGTAAGGCAGAAAAAAAACAGAAAAAAGCTATTCCAAGATCATGAAAGAGAAGAAAGAAGAAGAAGAAGAAGAAGAAGAAGAAGAAGAAGAAGAAGAAGAAGAAGAAGAAGAAAATAAAGAAGAAGAAGAAGAAAATAAAGAAAAAGAAAAAGAAAATAGAAAAAGAAAAAGTAAAATAGAAAAAGAAAAAGAAAAAGAGGATGATGAAGAGAAGA
>CM035188.1:16775700-16787662 GCA_020233015.1 Callinectes sapidus | reverse complement strand
AAAAAGAAAGAAAAAAAGAAGAAAAGAAAAGCTGCCAAGTCCTATATGACAAGAAAGGTCACTCTGCTATCATAACATCCCCAAAACACACTGATATATTACAGTATCAATAACAGTGTTGTTATAAGAGGGTTGAGTGTGTCAGTGCTGCCTGCCTCCATCAGCCGTGCTGCCCCATCTATTGAATTGCTGTGGTATGACAATACCACAGCAATGCCACTCAACACACACTGCTCTCCACTAATGCTCCCAATACAACATTACAGAACATTGCCAAACTTACAACATTAACCCAACAGTTTGTTTAGAAAGTATTGAAGTAAAATGAGACCCTATTTTTTATTGGTTCTAAGAGTAATAGTGACTCAGAATAACATGAAAATTTGCAACAGTAGTAGTAGTGGTGGTGGTGGTGGTGGGGGTGGTGGTATTGGTAGTAGTAGTAGGAGCTGAGGTTGCAGTAGTGATAGTATAGGCTACAAAAGCAGCAGTAGGAGCAGCAGCAGCAGCACTGGTGACTCCATGACATCAAGACACTGAACATCACAAGATCACATCACACAAAGCTGGGAAAAGTTAGGTTTAGGTTAGGAGGGAACAAAATTAAGAGAACATGCTCAGATTGTAAACACAGTCAGAAATAACAACTGCAGAACAAAACAGGAAGCAAAGATCACTAGAACAATGCAGAAAAAAGACAAAATGCGAATATGTAATAAGAGAAAATGAGAATATATTAAGATTGAAAAGAGAATGTGAGGAAAAGATTGGAAGAACATAGATAACATTATTACCAGACAAAAATAATTAGATTATCTGCACAAGAACATAACAAAATATTAAATTGCAAAAGAAACACACACACACACACACACGCAGACACAGACACACACAATCTTTCATTTATCTAAATAAATGAAAATAATAAATGAATAAATAATACAATAATATAGTGGGAATAATATATTTACTGACCCAATAGATGCAAGTAATTAATGAAATAATATGCAGTGTAATTAAAAATACATCACTGTGTTCTTAAAAAGTTCCCCACCCCTTCTGTCCTAGACTTTTTGAAGGCTACAAGGATTGACTAGTCCGGTTTTCAATAATATTTTCTTTCTTTTGATGGTAAAGTTGTCAAAACTTTGAAAGTCCCAATGATTTCTTCTGCCACCTGTCAAACTGTCAAATTATCACTGGAACCCTGAAAACACTTGAAAACATTCATAACTTCCAGTACAGCCTGTCAATCTGTCAAACCATCACTGAAACCCTGAGAACACTCTTGAAAACCCAAATAACCTCCACTATAACCTGTTAAACTGTCAAACCATCACTGAAACCATGAAAACATCTTTGAAAACCACAAAACTTCCATTGCAGCCTGTCAAAACCATGAAAGCACGCTTGAAAACCCCCAATAACTTCCATCACAGCCTCTTAACACACACATGCACACAAACTCTCGGCAAGTCAAACATTTTAAGAACACAGCAAAAACATATCACTGTATTGTGAGACGTCCGATGAAAATAAACACAGAATTAAACTGTTAGAGATTAATTGTATATGACCTAAAAAATATGGATACAAATCAATGCAAGCATGTATGGTTTGAGATGCTGCCAGGACGAGGAGGAGGCAGAAAAAGAAAAGAAAGGAAAAGGAGGACAAAACAAGAATAAGAAGAAAGAGAACAAGAAACTAAGATAGATAATACATAAGAAAAAGTAAGAATAATCACCTCTTCAATGGACAACATGAGCATAACTGCCGATAGAGTACAATAAAACACACTGCTTCTCATAATGTATGCCGGCCTATGTATATCGGAGCCTAGACAATATACAGTGCTAAACCTTAATACAGAATACATGGCTTTATGCTTACCTTCCATACCTAACACCCTCCCTCTCTCTCTCTGTCTTGCTTTCTCTCTATACATTTCTATCTTCAGTCAATCTCCAGGAGGTGCGCATTCCCCAGGGGCTGTGATCAATCCTCTTCCTCCCTCCTGCTGCCTCCTTTCCTCCTCCTCCTCCTCCTTGAAGTGTTCCTGGACATGGGCTTAGAACCTGAAATTTTGAAGAGGGGAGGGGGGGGTTAGGTTCAGTTAGATTAGATTAGATTAGGTTAAACCACATGGAATTACTGGCATAACACACACACACACACACACACACACACACACACACACACACAATATTAGGGTTGCTTTCCAATATATGGATAAGGATATGATATATTAGGGTTGCTTTCCAATATATGGATAAGGATATGATGAAAAGATTTCTAACCAGTATGATACATCCAAGATTAGAATATGCAGCAGTGGTGAGGTCATCACATGCAAAACAGGATATAAGGAAACTAGAAAGGATCCAAAGAGTAGCCACAAAAATGGTACCAGAACTGAGTGAACTGACATATGAGGAGAGATTAAAAAATGGGACTGCCAAGTGTACAGCACAGAAGAGAGAGAGGTGATCTAATAACTCTACATAAGAGAGTAAATGGTATTGAAAAGCTGGACAAGCAAAACCTGGTGATGGAAGAAGAATCTAGACAGATGAGAGGACAGACACTCAAGGAAAATCAAAAAGAGTTGGTGTCTAAAGGACACAAAAACGTACAGTTTTCTACATAGAATTGTGGACTGAACCTGGAATGGATTGAAAGGAGAGTTTGTTACAGCAACCAATATACATTAGTTCAAGGAAATGTTGGATATATGGGGATAAGGAGACATGACACTATGAGCCCTGCTTGAACCCTGTATAAAACAACAGGTAAATACAACTAGGTAGGTAAACACACACACACACACACACACACACACACACACACACAACACAAACACACACACACAATATCACAAGATGAACTAGAGCATTTCAACACACAATCAAGAATGTAAAGCACAGAAACACCACCACCACCACTTACTTATCTTGACAATTTGTGTGGAACACTTCAGAGCAGACTGGACACACAAACGTTTGGTGAGAGTTAATGTGTTCCTCCAGCAGGTGCCCAGTGCCTTTCTTCCTTATATACCTCTATCCTTCTTTCCTTCCTTGTCTTCTGAGTCACACCCTGTAGGAAACAGAATATTTATGTATTTATTTTTTTTTTACTCTCCTCCTATCAGACTAATCATCCCCCATCTCTCTCTCTATACCAAAATATATACAAGAAAATAAGAAAAAATAGCCTTGTGTGTGAACTTGGAATTCACAGTGAGCACAGAGATCTAAAAACCAAAAAAACATGGAAAAAAACCCTTAAAAACACACAAAAACACATCTAACCTAATGCCCCGCACTCTACAGGTCTCTCAATGGTATGACATGCAAAACCATCTTAAAAACATAAAACACCTTAAAAAAACCTGCCCTAAAACACCAAAAGTCCCCTAAACCAACCTAAAGACACCCCCCAAAAAATATCCCTAATCTAAACTAACCCAACATCCCTTATCAGACGTCTCAGTGGTATGACTTGCAAAAACAATGTGTGTTATTCACCTCGGTCGCCTGCTGGTCACCCAGCCAGCCTTTCCCTACGGAAGGAGCTCAGAGCTCATGTAGAACGATCTTTGGGTAGGCCTGCGACCACATCACACACCAGGACAGCGAGGCCACAACCCCTCGAGTTACATCCCGTACCTACTTGCTGCTGCTGTGTGGGTGAACAGGGCCTAGTTACACATTAAGAGGCTTGCCCATTTGCCTTGCCACGCCCGGGGCTCGAACCCAGGCCCTCTCGGTTGTGAGCTGAGCGTGCTAACCACTACACTACACGCTGCCATCGCTTTTGTGTGTGTGTGTGTGTGTGTGTGTTAGTGTGTATCTCACTCTCTGTCTCTGTCTCTCTCTCTATCTATCTATCTATCTCACTGTTAGTCTCTGTCTCTCTGTCTCTCACCCTGGTAAAGTCCGTCTCGGCAGTCATTTCCCCCGAGGTCTGGCTCTTCCCCCCTTCTTGTACTGGAGGGGGCAGTCCAGCAGCACAATACGAGGGTTCTCAATTCTGTGTTTCATCTTGGCGTGGGTGACGTCCTTGTTTATCATGATGCCATACAGGACACAGGTCTCCTCAAGGGCTCCTCCCGGGATCTGTGGGTGCAGGAGGCTGTGGTAACTGTGGTAGGGGCTGTGGTAACTGTGGTAGGGGCTGTGGTACAGTGCAGAGAGGAGAGAGAGAGAGAGAGAGAGAGAGAGAGAGAGAGAGAGAGAGAGAGAGAGAGAGAGAGAGAGAGAGAGAGAGAGAGAGAGAGAGAGAAATTATTCTTGCTATTATGGTACAAGCCTTATGTGTGGTAGTTGGCAAGCTCACAGATAGGGTGGATCAGGTGTTTTGCCAATCTGCACCCCCTATCATCTCCCAGCAGCCCAGCAGCAGTGTTCCTGTCTCTGGGTCAGCTGGTGATGACATTCGCATCACCACTATCCGTGAAGAGATAGTTGAGCTGGAGGAGAGGAGGAAGAGGAGGGATTCCCTGATTTTTTGGGGTATCACTGTTGACACTAATGAAGCTGCTGTCACTATAATTAAGGACATTTCTAAATTGCTTTTGAAAGCCAGCCCACCACGCACCAACCTGTATTGTATCAACAGAGAGAAAGGTCTGTACAGAGTCAGTCACCATGTCAGATAACAACAATCTGTGCCAACAGCCACTAAATGTCTCTACTAGTGAACTGAGAAAAAGCCCTCAACACCAAGGAGTATATTATATTAACTGGCACCTAACCTTCAAACAACGTAAAGACTTATATGAGAGACGACAACGTCTACGTGCAAATGATCCTGCAAGACAACTAACTGCTCAGCTTCAGTCTCACTCCACATCTCTAGCCCAATCTCAGTCACACTCAGCCTGATCCTACTAATGCCTCTTCTGTCCCTGTTCCAAATGTCCCTTTACGCAGTTAAATGTCGGGTTGTGTAATGTAAATAACTTGTCTAACAAAATAATCTTTGTTAAAAATGTTGTAACTAACAACAATGTACATATTTTGGGAATTACAGAAACTTGGCTTACCAATGATATTTTTGATGCAACAGTCTATTTCTAAATACAATCTATTTAGAAATGACAACCCTGGTCAAGCTCACAAACATGTTTGTAAGTCCATGACAGCATTAAATGTCTCAAGTTGACAATGTCATTCCCAATGTGGGTTCTGTTTATCTTTCTGATTTCAAGGTATATGCTCCTGTTGTCTACAGGCCCCCCCCCCTCTTACAATGCTTGGGACAATGATATTTTGATTAACTTTCTTCCAGATTTCTGTTTTGGTAGACAAACTATTTTGATTGGCGACTTCAATCTTCCTTCCCTCTCTTGGCTCAGTGGTTAGTTAACTCTCATGTATCTCCTACTGCTAGACTGTTTCCTCTCCTTGAGACTTACACAATGGATTGATGAACCCACTAATATCAGAGCTGGTAATACTCTGGACCTTTTCCTAACATCTGAACCAGATTGAGTATTATCTACTAAAGTGCCTCCGCCCTTACCTAATTGCAACCATTGTGTAATTCTTTGCTGCTATGTCTTCCAGTTTAGATGTGTCTTTGCCCAAGAGTGCTCTACCTCATACTACTGGCCAAAAGCAAACTATAAAAAATGAATGAACTTCTCTCCTCATTTGATTGGGATGTTGAGTTTATAGATCTGTCTGTCAATGAGGCATATAACCGCCTCTTATCCATAATTTCTTCTTGAGGTAAATCTTTCGCACCATGCCGATCAAATTATTGCCAAAATGTTCCCCATAAGGGAGGAGCACCGGCTGGGTTAGGTCTTCGGCATCACAAGTGGGGAGTGACATTGCCTCGTGTTAAGGTCAGTTAAGATGTACATTCATTAAGATCAGAATTACATCCCTGAGTATCAATTCATCATAAGTGGGGAGTGATATTGGCTCATATTAAGATCAGTCAAGATATTTGTTCATTAAGATCTGAATTATGTACCATTATATTAATTAATTAAAGGGGTATTTCTCACTATAGATTGGCAAATATACAAGTAAAAATGTTGCAGATTTGAAGTGAAAGGGCAGAGGAATATGACCAAACACGTGACATGTTTTCAGGGTTATTTCTCACTACAAATGGACAAATATATGCATAAAAATGTTGCAGAATTGAAGTAAAAAGGCGAGGAATATTATGAAACACATGACATGCTTTCAAACTACAGCAATGAGAATGTCTTACCCTAAAGAGTGTATGGGGAGAGTGACACCTATTCTCTACTAATCCATCACCTCATACTCAAAAACGAAGGAGTCAATGAGGATTCAAAACGGCACCCAACTAAATTCAAGGTGAAACATATAACTGAGAGAGGAAGCAGTCTCACACACACACACACCTACCTTGTTGTTGCAGGGAATAGCAACATCCACATAGCGCAGAGGAGAGAGAGTCAGTGTTGCAGAATCCAATGACGGGTATGTTGACGTAGGAAGCCTCGGTGATGGGCTGGTGGTCTGAGGCTGGGTCAGTCACCACCAACAGGCGCGGCTCACGGAATGCAGCCTGGAGGAGGAGGAGGTTTTGTCAGTACTCTTACCTGTTGTAGCTCTACTAGTTAACTGGCAAATCTTAACACTTTTAATGCGATTTGGTTCATCTTCCTTATTAAAAACCCCACCATTGTGGTCTCTTGTCTTAACTTACTGCCATCTCAAAGCATTCTACAAGTTAGAGGGTGTTCAATACTCCTTTTTAATTATCTTTTGCATCTTTCTTGATTTTTGTTAAGATTTTCACTGTTTTAGGACTGTATTGATAGAGACAGAGACAAAGAGAGACGGTAAGATACGAACACACACATACAGAGAGAGAGAGAGAGAGAGAGAGAGAGAAGAGAAGAGAAGAGAAGAGAAGAGAGAGAGAGAGAGAGAGAGAGAGAGAGAGAGAGAGAGAGAGAGAGAGAGAGAGAGAGAGAGAGAGAGAGAGAGAGAGAGAGAGAGAAATCTTCCAGCTGTACCTGGATCTGGTTAGTGAAGGCTCCGGGAGTGATGGGTGTAGCTCCAGTGTACCGGGCAGACTTGAGCACGACACGCTGGCCCATGGGACGCGAGGAGATCACATACACATCGGCTGGATTCTTGATGGCAGCGATGGCCCGGGCAGCCAGCAGGATCTTCTCATAAGTCTTGCGCAGGTGGATGATGTATGTACCTGAACACTTGTAAATTTATTAGGGAAGTGTTCACAACGGATACATTTTATTTTTTATCAAATGAGTGGTAGGAATTCATATCCATATTTTAAAAATTTATTCATTACATTTTTTTTCAGGGAAGTGTTAACCCGTCTAGTACCGCCCTGAAGGACCTACAACATACCCCCCAATCCCGGCAATTTCACCTTTTTTTTTTTTTTTTTTTGCTTAATATTAATCCTCATGCCCCAAATAGACGGGAAATGTACCTGTCATTCATCTTACTGCTCTCTGTGGCAACCTCCAGAGCCTGTACACCACAACACCCGTACGCCATCACCACTCAAGCTTGCTACTCGGTTGTCAACTACGCATTATTTCACTTCTTCTCACTGTGATAGGCCCAATTCACATGTTTTAGTGAATAAACATAGTTTTTGTACTTGTGTGTGTGTGTGTGTGTGTGTGTGTGTATCCCAGTGAACAACGAGATGCACATCAGACCAAAAATAACAGCATTGTTATCAAAATTTCTACCAGTGACGCGGAATGCGCGTCGCCGGTATTTTAGAAACATATAGATACCGACGCGTCACCGGTACTGGACGGGTTAATGATGTAGAAATCTTGTTAATCTGTCAATAAAACCTTAAAAACATCCTTAAAAAACCACATCACTTCTACTAGAGCCTTTTAAAAGAGTGTTTCTCCTGTTAGTAATGTAAAAATATTGTTAATCTGTTACTAAAACCTTAAAAACACCCTTGAAAACCCACATCACCTCAAATAGAGTAGAAATTTTGTTAATGTCAGTAAAACCTTAAAAACATCCTTAAAAATCCATGTCACTTCAACTAGAGCCTTTCTAAAGAGTGTTTTTCCTGTTAATAATGTAGTCTTTAAGGTTTTATTGACATATTAACAATATTTCTACATTATTAACTGGAGAAATACTCTTTTAAAAGGCTCTATTTGAAGTGATGTTGGTTTTCAAGGGTCTTTTTAAGGTTTTAGTGACAGATCAACAACATTTCTGCATATCAACTGGAAAAAACACTCATTTAAAAGGTTCTAGTTGAAGTGACGGTTTTCAAGGGTGTTTTTAAGGTTTTAGTGATAGATTAACAATATTTCTACATTACCAACTGGAAAAACACCCTTTTAAAGGGCTGTAGTTAAAGTAATGTGGGTTTTTAGGAGTATTTTCAGGGTTTTAGTAAGAGATTAACAATATTTCTACATTATTAACAGGAGAAACACTCTTTTAAAAGGCTCTAGTTGAAGTGATGTGGGTTTTTAAGGGTGTTTTTAAGGTTTTATTGACAGATTAATAATATTTCTACATTATTAACATGAGAAACCCTCTTTTGAAAGGATCTAGTTGAGGTAACATGGGTTTTTAAGGTTTTATTGACAGATTAACTAACATTTCCACATTATTAACTGGAAAAAGGCTCTATTTGAAGTGAAAGATTAACAATATTCCTCCCACTGCCTCTAAGCACAAAATTACATCAAAACATATCAAAGCTATCTCTAATTTACTCTCTCTCTCTCTCACCATGGGGGAAGATGGTAGAGGTGGGTCTGGGAGAGGCCTGTTTTAGAGTCCAGGTGGTGAGAGAGCCATCTGTGTGGCAGCAGCAAATGAACTGCTTTCCTTCGTGGTGCCAAGACAATAAAACACCTTAAACATCAATAAAAATCAAATTAACGAAAATACTCCATAAATTAGCGAATGAAACGAGGCAAAACAGGGCAAAGAGATCATTTAACACTGGTGAAACGCCCACAAAATCAAGAAATACCACAAAAGAGTTACTACAATAAAGGAAATTAATAAAAAAAAGTCATCAAACACTTGCAAAACACCATAGCAATCAAGAAATGTCAAGAAAAAGCTTGCCAAGACTACCATTGAATTAATTGAAATATAAAGAGTATAGTGTCACATTTATACAAGAGCAACAATAGAAATAAAAGATCACCAAACACATAGAAAGTAAAAACAAAGAAAAAAATGATGGAAAATCATTAATATCCCAGAAAAACATACTCTTCAATTCCAACTGTTCATTTCCTCATACTCTGAACAACATGCTTATTGACAGACAAACACACACACACACACACACACCAACCAGGTAATGTTCCACTGCACTCCCATAAAAATAGCGATAGAAGATACCAAGAGAAATTATTCTGGTAAGAGAGAGAGGCTGAAGACAGTCAGATAAAGGAAAGGAGTTGTTGAGACAAATAGCTTTTGAAGGTAAAAATGAATGCAAAGAAGGCTATGTCGCTTTATAGGCATTTATTGACAAACACACACCAACCACTACCACTAATGTGCCACTGGACTCCCAAACTCCCATCACCAAAAAAGAAGCCTCGATGATGGCCGGTCTGAAGAGTCTGGCAGGAGCGAGACTCATTAAAAATTCTTGAGTCATGTACACTGCCAGGGCAGTTTACAACAACGCTTGTGTCCATGATAAAACTCAGCACCATCTCCACCACATTCTCTGATGGGATGAAAGTTCCGTCAATCCAACATATGCATGCACCCAGGCATGCCTGCTTGGGTAGAGAAGGCTTACATGATGGTACACTTCTCTTCTGGTGTAGGGAACCTGATATGCCTTGCCGAGACTTCCGTGATGGCATAGACCACCCTCCTGATGCAGCAGCCTGCACTGGCCTGCGACATTATCAGCAACTAACAGTTGCAAACTAGGCGAGATACGGAAATCTGGAAATATTAATGACTACGTTTTAGTTTAAACACATGTACATATGTGTTGTATAATTTCATCACATGGCATATTACTGAAAATATTGATCTTCATACTATCGAAGTAAAAATTTTGGATACATCAATCTTCCTTTAGTTGTTTTCTCTATCAAAAGTTCTGAGTTGCTTCTTTCAAAGACTAATTTCATTATGCATGAACAGTCTGATCACTAACGTACCAAACAAGTGAACAAATATATATAATTTTTATTACTATTACACTTAACTGATGAGAATTTACCAGAAAGATAAGATATTGATATTTTAATACCATTTGGTTGAAATCCCCAACATTTAATTGATGGTTGGCTTTATTTAATAAAATTTTCTGGTGCACAGCTTCACTATAAAAAAATGTGGCTGGATTTACATCAATGTTCAATGTTATCTATGTTTTTTCATTTCTTTTGTTGAATGTAATGCACTACTGGTAACAAATTAACATAGTTTTTCTCTAATATTAACTTTTTTATATGGCTAACACTATAGAACTACTGTGTTTGGGGGAGAAGTTGCCCATAGCTGGTCTGCTTTCTGCATCAATGGTATGCACAGGCACACGGCTAATACGATTAATGTACATATGAAATGTTTTGTTATCATTGAAATAGTAATAATAACACTAGTTTTCCTCTCGTGGTAATAAGAATACTACCGCTCCCTGTGGCCAGTTTGGTTTCACTGTGTTTGATGTGTTACACTTACCTGATTCCCTGTATTGTTACCATTTTACACTTCTACCACTAAAATATCACTTTTGGCAGTGTTGGTTATCCACTTAAAGCACTATATTAAACAAAAAATGGAAAAAAGTAAGTGATGAATCACACTGTGGAGACCCACGGACACTCCTCACCACTTACATCACTTGAATTATCCTTCCTACATCGTATTCCAGCATAAATATGACACAAATATATTCCTAGTATATGGCAGTAACTCCTTAACTTGTTAATAACTCACCTATGAGGGTGTAAAGAGAAATAAGTCCAACTTTGTGGGTAGAGCGTGGACCGTGGTACCAGCCGTGGTAGCAGACGACGGTGGGGTGATTCTTGAATACCGTGCTACGACGGTGGGGATACGACGAGCGTTCTTGCATACGGCCCAATGATTGGCGGCCAGCGATCAGAATTGGTGAGGATGATGGCATTCTCACCTTAACTAAATCAGCCTCACATTTAATTTCATTGTCTTATTTTTTCGCCCTTGTCCAGCTTCCTCCTCTTACATAAAAAAAAGGCAAATGTGAGTTTTAAGCGCCAGAGGAACATTTACACATAATATATCAAATGCATGTAAAGATAAGATTACATAACAACTCCTCTCTATACGTAAAACCTCCTCTGCGTTCTCTGGATCGCAGAAACTCAATAACCTTCTGAAACCTTTTTGACAAAACGATACTTCTCTTCCATTTCGAAAAGTTTGAAGTGAGAGCCGCTGTCATCTTCACCTTTGCTACGTGAGACTGGCGGTGGTAGGGAAGGAAGGGTTGGGTTCAGGAGCGCCGTTTCCTTGCACGTCGCGTAGATGCTCCTATTTACTCTTCTTATTTTCGTGAAGTTGGTTTTCCTTTCAAAATGACAACTAAGAAAAAAACAATGAAGTAGAACACGAGTTATGATAAAGGTCACCAAGAACGTGTACCATCAGCCAAGACGTGATATTTGTATGAACCCGAGCAAGGAGACGGCAAACCTCTAAAGGGGATAAATTTTGGAGCCTCGTAAGGGTGAATGCGGAATGACATGGGAATGGAAGGGAATCGTTGATGCTGATCCACTGAGAGAGAGAGAGAGAGAGAGAGAGAGAGAGAGAGAGAGAGAGAGAGAGAGAGAGAGAGAGAGAGAGAGAGAGAGAGCACCCATGCATTTAAAACTAACAGAAGCGGTACTATATATAGGATAAAACACAGGTATACAATTTATGAGAAAAATGAGAAGTGAATTATATATATTATATATATATATTATATA
>CM035188.1:16738662-16749192 GCA_020233015.1 Callinectes sapidus | reverse complement strand
CAGAGAGAGAGAGAGAGAGAGAGAGAGAGAGAGAGAGAGAGAGAGAGAGAGAGAGAGAGAGAGAGAGAGAGAGAGAGAGAGAGATGTGAACCAGCAGCGTCGCCATTAATTCAGCGAAGATTGGGGCTAAAATCTGATGTTAAAATTCATTGGGAGTCATTATACCGTCCGTCATTATCTTGATATTAGTTCATTCTTTATGCCCTTCCTCGCTACTCCACCGCTGGTCTCTCCTCTCCTCTCCTTTCCTCTCTCTTAGTCCGCTCCACTCTCCACTCCGTCACCCATTACTCCACTCCACTCCACTCCTCTCCACTTCATGTCGCTCCAATTTGTGCTGCTCTCAACGATGGAAATTTCTCTACAAAATGTCATTACAGATCGCCACTTTTTCTACCTCAGCTTTCAAGATCGTGTGTCTGTCTGTCTGTCTGTCTGTCAATAACGGAAGGAAACTACAGCTACTCGTATTATTGTTACCGGTATTATGATGGTTTCAGTGATGGTGACAATGATCATGGAACAAACAAAGAAACATCAACAATGGAGAAAGGAAGAATACTTTAATACATCTAACTCCTTATATGCTGCCATAATATTACGCGGGGATTCTCGTAATGTTTATGGTGATCCCTTCTCGGCCTTCTGTCTTAGCCTCTCCAGACCCTGCAATGGACAACGGCACTCTTGGGATCACGAAGGGAAAATATATTCAACTTCTATTCTATTACTGACCCAGAGCAAGGCAGGACAGTCACATTTTTTCGAGGAGTCTTCGTTACGTAAACTTTATGACACTAACATGATTAAATATTAGGAGTATCATGATTAAGATTACTACAATTGATATTTCTACATCCATCCACCACCATTGATATTGAATAGTACTTTTAAACTTATCTCTTAAATATGGCACCATATTTTTTCCTCCCCCCACCGTGAGTAGAGGGCGAGGAGTGAATGAGGCGAGATGAAGGTGGTTTGAGTTATGGCCGCCGCGTGTCCCTGGTGGAACTTTGTTTGTTGACGCGGACAATGAATAATAACGACTAATTAGGCCTAAGTCTCACGTGTCGCTTCCCTCTCACACTTTTCACTCTGAGTCTCTGAACGAAAACATTCCATGATATAAATGTATTCATTCGTCGGCGTTTATTTATGTGGTAATTTTCTTTTTTGCTTACAGAGGCGGGATGACAAATTACAGCCTGGATTGTGTGTGTGTGTGTGTGTGTGTGTGTGTGTGTGTGTGTGTGTGTGTGTGTGTGTGTGTGTGTGTGTGTGACACACACACACACACCCACACGCACACACACACACACACACACACACACACACACACACACACACACACACACACACACACACGCACACACACACACACACACAAACGGCCAGGGGTTCTAGACCATAAAATGACGCAGTATTTTCCTCACGCTTGACAACACGTCTCTGGAACATAGTCTGGGAGAGAGAACAGAAAGTGTCGACTGTCTTTAAGAAGAATATCACACACAGTACCTGCAGTCTGCAAAAAGTAAGACACGCAAACCTGGGGAAAGACATCTAATTTTCCTTCGAAGTGTTTCATAATTCACGCAGAATAACTAAATGTCTCAACGTGATATTTACACAATAAAGGATTTTCGTGTCGACGTCAGCTAGTTAAAAGTAAAAAGAATCGGTGTCATTGCTTACTACACAGAAACAATGGTTTTGTGGTTGCATTTATGCATCTTGCTTGTCATTAAAGCACTAATCATACAAATACAAAGTTATACTGTACAAGTGGAAGTTTAAAAAAAGAAAAGGGGGAGAAAAACAAAACGCAGGTGTGTGCTGTTAACTGAAGGCTGTATTATTTCACTGTCTTAAACACAAAGTTTGAGGCGGCATAGATTAACAAAAAGATTATAGTGCACGTCTTTTTCCACGTTCATTAGAAGCGTAAGGAGCTCCTTTTATCTTCATATGCTAACACTAACCACTGGTTATCTTCTGTATTTATACTTCTGATTACAGGTACCAGGCCGTCACTCGCAACACCTGTGTTGTGGTTACCTGTTGTAACGTGCTTTCCCACACCTTGCTTTTGTTAATGTGATAATTGTTCCAAAATATACATGAGGAAGAAAATACTTAAGGCTTCAGGTGAAAAAATATACAACTTGATTTTTTACTGCTTTTTTACGTAAGAGAAATATATATAAAAAGAACCCCGTAGCTATAGATATAACAAAGGAACAAATAGGTGTATTTATCTCTTTATGGGAAATTTTCAGGCGTTCATGAGTTAGATACCCTGTAAGTCACTAATATACTACTCACATTCTGCCTTCGAAAAAGGAAATAAATTCCTCGTGCTTGGGATCATCATACATCAACAAATATACACATGAGATTCTCAAATATTTTATCCTCCAAGCAAAGCACGTCAACTACAAACAAAGGCGATAATTATCTTTAACAGTTGCAAACGCTTTACTTTCTTTATGCAAACAAACAGCACTGGCGATCATGGAGGCGGTAAGGCGCAGGCACTCACCCACCACTCGTCTCGGGAGTCAGTCCGCCCATTGAATTGGTGGCTGTGCTGGCCCGGAGTGGTCTCTCAGAACGCAACTCACTGGAAGAGACGGAGAGCTAGAGCAAAGTGCACCGGAACCTGCGAGTCCTCTCCGCGTGTATCACCAAACCGAAAGACGAAGGCTAGAAAGAAGAAGGTGGAGCGCCCCGCCCTTCCTAAGTGTTGTTCCATGGAGCACATCCTTCGTCGCCTTGGCCACACACTTCTGGAGGGCTGCAGATATTTAGTTCTGATTGACAAACATGATTTCGTCAGAATCCTCCTGGCCTTATCACTTGTGTTAGCCAACGCGGGCATTGTTGTAGTGTTCGTGACTGTGTTGTTGCAACACCCGATGAACACAGCGGCTGTTCCGCCTTAACAGAGGTGTGCGACAACACTGGTTTTCAAACTTTTGAATGATGGCGCGCTAAATAATTCGTAATAGTTTCAGTGTCTTAAATAAATACATTAAACTATGGAAGAAACTGATTAATTAGTAGATAAATAGACATCTATTCAATAATGATTACGTGCGCAGATAAATTAACAATCCCTAATTTCCATGAAAATGTATAACAACCCTCCAGAGTTTATTTTTTCAGATATCTCTATCCTGAAAATGCTATTTAAACACTCACAGTACTTTTTACATGTATAAATATAAGTTATTAATTTGATCACGTACTGCTGAACCTACAAGTATTTCCTCACCTCATCCGACATGTACTCGTATCTATAAAAGCGCAATTACTTTTATTATACAGTAATTAGCAGAGATTCATTAGAGCTCTTCCTAGTGAGCGAGTCAATGTTTACGATAGAAGCAGCCTATCTGTCTGTGTGCTGTGTCTCCATTACTCAGAACCAACTGAACTGAAACGAAATTAAATTTAACTCCAGTTGAGTCTCGATATTGAGTCTGACTCCATTTGCCAGCTTACGTCGTACGATATTTTTCAGTTTTCTCACATAACAACTAATTCATAGCTTATTTATTTATAGGTAAATATTTTCTTTTATCGAGTTGTGTACTTTACAGACATTTGTGTCACGTTAAGCATCACATTTGTCATGTGTGTGTTTAAATTTCAGTAATATTGAAGCAGAATCTAATTGCCTCATTCTGTCGCAGCGTTTTTAAACTCTACACAATAAGATTTGCCTTGTATCGAGTAAAAATAATAAATAAAATGGTTATAAAAGCAAGGCTTCATCACCCCAGCGCTGTGAGAAGAGAGAATATCCGGTGAAACTAAAAACAAAGCTATTGGACGGGAGGGAGCACCGCTACATTAATTATTCACGTACACGGGCCAGACTTCCCACAGGCCTGACGGGCGGGAGGGTGGAGGCGTAGCACGCGTAGCACGGAAAGGCACACTAACACAACTCCTCAGGAAGGTGTTCCAGCAGGAGGGTGTTAAAGTAAGCCCATACAGTGTACGGTGGGGCGGTGGGTTTTATGTAGGCGTCAAAGTAAGCCCATACAGTGTACGGTGGGGCGGTGGGTTTTATGTAGGCGTCAAAGTAAGCCCATACAGTGTACGGTAGGACGGTGGGTTTTGCGTTGGGATCATTTCACTCTCATTCTTTCTACACGTGATTCCTTTCTCTTTGTTGATTTTTTTTTTCGTGAGATAATTCCAGTTTGACGCGGAAATAATATAGTTTTGGAGGGAAAGGTTTCACAATGTCACACAACGGCTTTATGCAAGTACATTTAATTAACCTTGACCTCATTACATTTCCTCAAAGGATGAAACAGTCCCTTCATCTACTACGTTTGAACTTACAAATCTCACTTCGGTCTCCCTTTGATCTCTTTATATGAAATGAAGAACTGGTTTCTGAGCACAACATCCATTCAACGAAGTGATTTAATTAATAACGTTCACCATCACTAAGGGGCGGGACAAAAGTTAACCTTGCATCAACCTGTCGCGAAATATTCTTACCGCAGTTTTTACTTAATCTCACTTGAAACTAATAATAAAAAAAAAATCCTGTATCGACAAATTTGGAACTCACACACACAGACTTCGTGGAAAAAAAAGAGTAACAATTTCATCATTTCCGCAATAACTGTATTTCACTAACTCATATTGTAGATAATCATTAAATTTCATTTGCGAAACTGAAATTAGGCATACAAGAGAGAGAGAGAGAGAGAGAGAGAGAGAGAGAGAGAGAGAGAGAGAGAGAGAGAGAGAGAGAGAGTGCGGGAAGTTGTCAAGGCTAAATAGGGGAGTGAGTGGTGAGTAAAGAAAAGACGGTAACTGATGATCAAAGGAGCAGGAGATGAAGTTGAAGACAATGGTAAGCGTCTGCAGGAAGGAAGGGAAGGAGAGAGAGAGGGAGAGGAGAGGAGGAGGAGGTGGTGAGGCTGTCGTGATGTATGTAAGCTGGTGATTGAAGGAAGGAGGGAGAGAGAAGAATGAAGTGAAGTGAAGAGAGGGAGAGAGAGAGAATGAAGGAAGGCGATGATGGATAATGCAGTGAAGGAATGGAGGTGTAAAGAAAGTGAAAAAGAAATGAAAGAAGATGGAAGCACAAGACAAAAAATATATAATAAGATAGAAGAGAAGTCTGAAGATGTAAGAAAGGAGAAAATATAAAGAGTGGAAGGGAGAGGAAGGGTAGGAAGGAGGGAAGAAACGGGACCGACAAAAGAAAAGAAAGGAATGATTGAAAATAAAAAGATAAAGTGAGAGAAAGAAGGGCAATACTTATAGACAAAAGAAAATGAGAAGAGGGGAGACAGGGAACGAAAGAGAGCGAACAGGAACAGATGGAGAAAATAAATGACAAACTAGAGAGAGAGAGAGAGAGAGAGAGAGAGAGAGAGAGAGAGAGAGAGAGAGAGAGAGAGAGAGAGAGAGAGAGAGAGAGAGAGAGAGAGAAATCAACAAACCCCTTCATCCTATCCTCTCCAGAGACTATTAGGAAGATACTACCCCCCCCCCCTCTCTCTCTCTCTCTCTCTCGCGTCACGTCCCCAGCAACCTGGCGATGACACTCCTGACACGGCGCCCTCGGAGACACGGGAACATGACAGGTGCTGAGGCGGCGGCGGCGGCGGTGGGGGCGGCGGCGGGAGCTTGGGCTGGAAGTGGCGGCACCAAAGAGGAGAGTCTGAGAGTCTGGCCACACCTCAGCCTGGATAGATAAGCTGCTGCTGCTGCCCCGACCACACTCTGGACTGGTAAAGCATAAAGTCTTGCGGATTTACAACGAGGGATTGACATTTTTGCACAGGTGGTGAAAGTTAATTAAGGGACGCTGATTTGTTTCATGTGAGAAGGGGAAGCTGGCCAAGGGGAACAAAAATAAGGAAAATAAAGAGCACACTAATAAAAAAACTCACTAATTTAGACAGAAATGGAGAAAAAAGGACGAATTCTATGCTTATTAAAAGAAATGCAACGTACGTAGATTTACTGGAGGTGAAAAGAAGGCGGGTTTTCAGTCCGAAGCGAAATGCGAGTGTTTGACCTCCAAAAGAAAAAAAAGTCATAAGGTGGCGCTTCTTTTCAAAACGCCGCTTGATGCTTCCCTGTGAAGAATATATAAAAGACGAAGAGAGAAAGAAATACACATTTATGACAACTAGCTTTCAGTTCGTCTCCTTTGAAATGTATAAGAAACTCGACAATTTATTCCGCCATTTTCAAGCGGCAATAACACAATGATACACAGCAGAACTTCCTACCTGCTTCTATACTTCCAACTTTCTATGACTTGGCTTTATCTAAGAGAGAGGTTTCTTTCGGTTAACTCTTTTGTACTTTAAGGGAACTGGCAAATTAATGGGCTTTTTTTTTATTTCCATCGTTTTTCCCCCCTTGGTCAGCTTCCCTCTCTTACACAAAAGGAGGTGGTCGAGGGAGTGTGTGTAGGAGTGTGTGCACTTTAGGAAAATGGCAGACACAGTGGAGGCAAGCTCGTGGTTTAGAGTGAAAACAAAGCAAACGTTTGGTGATCACTTTGTTCCCGAGAGTTAGTCATTAAAGCGTATTGCAAATCAGTGGCTCTCTCCGTGTGTTTCCCTTTCCCATTAATGCCTTCCTTTATCTCCATCTCTCGTATTTCCATGTTTTTACAAATCTCTCCCATTACTCGCCTCTTCTCATTATTCCCCTTTCTCTTCCTCCTGTTCTTCTCTCCGTAACCTCCACAATATGAGGCAATCTGTAAGTAATTCTCTTTTTATCCTCTCTGATTCCTTTCCTTCGTTTTCTCCATCAAGTGACTCTTAAATCTCTCTTTATACACTTTCATTTGACTCCCTTCGCCCTCCCTTCCTTCCTTCCCTCTTCTCCCTATCTTGTTCGCATATTTTCTGTTCTTCCTCCACAATATAAGCCAATCTTTATTTCCCCTTTTTACTTTCTCTGATTCCTTTCCTTCTCTTACTCCATCAGTTGACTCGTAAATCTCTTTTAATACACTTTCATCTGACTCTCTTTGCTCCTTCCTTCCTTCGTTCCTTCCTCTTCTCCCTATCTTGTTCGCATATTTTTCTCCCCTTTCTCTCTCCTCTCATGTATTCCCTCTTATATAGCACATCCAACAGGCGCAGGGGTTCATGGTGTAAGAGTGGAAGTAACAATACAAGTCCCTGGTGTCTGAATGAGGAAGTTCAGGCCATGGGGACTCAATCGATAGGTGGTGCGATTGAAATAAATTGCTACAACACTGAAGGCAAACATGAAGAGCAAACGTCCCAGATTGTAGAATAGATAACCTCAGCAAAAACATGCGATACACTTCTACCACTTCGATACGCAAGACACACAAGACGTGGAATGGGTCTGTGGGTTCTTGGAAGGGTTTCGAGATGGCAGGAAAGGCCGAAGGGACCAAGAGGACGCCGTGGTGGTGAGGGAGGGTGGGAAGGTGGGGCGTGAAGAGCAGGAGGCAGCGGGTGGTTCTGAAACGGATTGACGAGAGAGGTTGAGGAAAAGACGTTAGCTGGAACAACTAAGTGAAAAATCGTTTACCAGAGAGAGAGAGAGCGAGAGAGAGAGAAAGAGAGAGAGAGAGAGAGAGAGAGAGAGAGAGAGAGAGAGAGAGAGAGAGAGAGAGAGAGAGAGAGAGAGAGAGAGAGAGAGAGAGAGAGAGAGACGAGAGAGAGAGAGAGAGAGAGAGAGAGAGAGAGAGAGAGAGAGAGAGAGAGAGAGAGAGAGCGGACACCCGGAAATATCACGTTAAATGTTTGCTTTTCTTATGCTCACTCGGGAATTTTTCTTAACGTATTCAGCGTGTCAATATGAATACACGTGTGTATATATATGGAACAAAGGACAGAATAAGGAAAAGGCGCCTTACACTGCCACTCGCTCGGCCAGGGAAAGAAAGGAGAGGAAAAGAACGAGCAAGCCAGCAGGATGAGGAGAAAGGCAAAACATACATTTGGAATTTACTGTTAGAAAAATAAACACTGGAACGTATGTTGTATTGTCGAAAGGTAAATATTATTGCTTCTGTTGCTGCTGCTGCTGCTGCTAGTGTGTGTGTGTGTGTGTGTGTGTGTGTGTGTGTGTGTGGCGAGGAGAGAGAGGGATGAAGAGCGCTCGTCTCCACATTCAGTGTCAGATGAGCGATTATTTCTTGATACACAAACTTTCCACAAGGTTCTGTGTGCCGCATCAAGGGTTTTAATCGCCCCACTTAGCGAAGGTGGCAATGGGGCGGCGAGGCGGGGACAGGGCGGGGAGGTGATGTGGGGAGAGTGAAGTGTGAGGCGCGTGCAGGA
Source organism: Callinectes sapidus (assembly GCA_020233015.1). Classification (NCBI taxonomy): domain Eukaryota; kingdom Metazoa; phylum Arthropoda; class Malacostraca; order Decapoda; family Portunidae; genus Callinectes; species Callinectes sapidus. Next base: position 16,740,868 of record CM035188.1, on the reverse strand, counting down.
GGAAATGTTAGGCAGGAACGTGGGGGAAAAATAGTAAGCAGAAGGTGGAAAGAAAAAGATTTAAGAAAGAAAGAAAGTAAACAGAGAGGATGGCAAGTTTAGAGGAGGAAGAGGAGGAGGAGACAGATGAGTAAGTGCTCTTTTATGGGAGGAAAGCAGAAGGAGAACGAAAACAAGGAAGACTTTACAAGAGTGAAAGGAGAAGAGGATGAATAAAAAAGAATGAAAAGAGAGAAACATCGCTACTACTTTGTCGGCAGAGAAAGAGAAAAGAAAGCTGGAATGAAAAAAGACTATGTAAAACTGACAAGTTTTACACAACAAGGCCAAGAGGAAAAGACATAAATAGACACCACTTAAAGCAGCGCAAATAAAGTCTTCAGCGCGGAACAAATAGGGAGAAGTGAAGCACGAAACGAAATAAACAAGTCGAAAAAAAAGGAATGTTAGAGAGAGATGCAAAAAGAATGCAAAAACAAACCAAACTAAAAAGAACAACAAGAACAAAAAAAAAAAAAAAAAAAAAAAAAAAAAAAAAAAAACCACCAAAAAATATACGGGATACACAACACTCGTTAAATAGAAAGAGATGCAAATAAACTCCCAAGATGCAACTAAACACAGGTGCAGCTTAACTTTATCTTAAAAACAAAGGACAATCCACAATACAAAGGAGGAAGTCGACCCGAGAGGCGGCGCTGTAATACTTTAAATAAACTTGGGAAAAAAGAGAGGCATGATAAACTTTACTACTGACAGAGAGAGAGAGAGAGAGAGAGAGAGAGAGAGAGAGAGAGAGAGAGAGAGAGAGAGAGAGAGAGAGAGAGAGAGAGAGAGAGAGAGAGAGAGTAAAAAAGAGTTAATAACCAACACGTAACTTTGTTTAATTGCTCACGAACATGAACAGACCGTTCTCTCTCTCTCTCTCTCTCTCTCTCTCTCTCTCTCTCTCTCTCTCTCTCTCTCTCTCTCTCTCTCTCTCTCCCAAAGTCGCTGCACCAAGGCGTTACTTTTTAATTGTTACTTAGAAATTAGAAAACCAACACAAAGACGTTAATTGTTTCTTATGACTCTTGGATGTGGAAGAACAAAGAGAGGATTCTAAAGCCGACCTGCGGGGCCATTTAAACACACACACACACACACACACACACACACGCTTTTTCCTGACTTTCGGTAAATTCTTTGGGTCTTTAAGGGGACTGGCAAATTAGTGGGCTTTTTATTTTCATTGTTTTTATTGCCCTTGGCCAACTTTCTTTCTTACATGACACACACACACACACACACACTCTCTCTCTCTCTCTCTCATTCAGATGTCGTACCTTTAATCATTTACGCCAGAGGGGAAAGAGAAACACGAACGTAATATCACATTGACAAAATATACAACATCCTCAGCTTCCTCCCCTTCCTATCCCTTAAGAATATGTAAAAAAAACACCCTCATTTCTTAGTCCATAGCTTCCGTCCTTCCCCTTGGCGCATTTATAACACATTGATGCTTCATATTAATTTCTGCGCGTTAGTTACATTGCACCGCGACACTGCACGAGCTTTCACCAGCCTTTCATCGCAGACTTCATAATAATAATGCAAATAATGAGAGTTTGGTACGAAGAGGAGTAAGGAAAGTAAGGGAAAGGGAAAGAGAATGGATGGATGGAGAGAGAGAAATGCTATAGAAATGGAAACTGTCTTGAATAAAGTAGTAGGAAAAATAACAAAAAAGGTAAATAGGGAAAGAGTATGGATGGATAGAGAGAGGCTACAGAAAGGGGTACTGCCTTAAATAGAATAGTAGAAAAGGAAAAGGTAAAAAAAAAGGAAAGTGTGGAGGAAAGAAGAGACGACCAAAAGAAATACATAAATGAAGATAAAGACACACACAAAAAAAATAATATAAAATAAAATAAGGGACATAATAAGGAACGTGGGAAGCGGAAGAAAAAAACCGACAAAGTTAAAGAAAAAAAGAGGAAAGAAGAAAGAATGGGAAGGACAGATCAATAGAGCAGTGTGTCTCCCGCTCACCTGCCTCCCTTACCTGTTCACCTGAAGCCATTAATTCCTCCCGAGGTGTCTTTGTTGCTTGTGACCGGCTCGATATAATGAGGTGTGTGTGTGTGTGTGTGTGTGTGTGTGTGTGTGTGTGAGAGAGAGAGAGAGAGAGAGAGAGAGAGAGAGAGAGAGAGAGAGAGAGAGA
>CM035188.1:16720295-16735165 GCA_020233015.1 Callinectes sapidus | reverse complement strand
AGTTTCCTTCACGCCTTCCCTCTCGCTCAAGACACTTGGTCGCCAGCCACGTGAGATAATTGCGTTACCAAAGTGTGCCTCGTTAAGCCACAAGGTCGAGACACAAGCTTGGATGAATTTACGCGGCGGGAGAAGAGCAAAATTACCGTCTGAATGATGATGAATTACTGTGTAGTCTTCCTATGGACTCTACTTTTTCTTGTTGTTATTATCCTATTTACTTTTTTTTCTCTCTATCTCTTAAACCTGCACGCCATCAAATATGAAGTGCAATACCCCCCCCCCCCTCTCTCTCTCTCTCTCTCTCTCTCTCTCTCTCTCTCTCTCTCTCTCTCTCTCTCTCTCTCTCTCTCTCTCTCTCTCTCTCTCTCTAATACTGAGGCAGGTGGATCGTCACGGCCACGCGGCACAGACAGGCCTGTTGTCATTTCCGCTGTACAGTTTACATCCTTAGCGCTCATTACCAGGCGGCGGGAGTTGTCCACAGCCGGGGGTGGGTGGGGGGTGGGGGGTGGGGGGTGTTGCCTTGTGTTCTCATTCATACTCAGGCCAGCATGTGCGAGGAAATACTAAAATTGAATCTTCAGAGAGTAAAGAGAAAAGAGAGACAGAAAAAAAAAAAAGAATAGAAAAAAAAGTGGGTTAACTCACGTCCAACCCGCGAGGCAATACGATTTTCTGCTCTAGACTCCCTCTTCGCCAGCTGCCCGCGCTCTAAAAGAGAAAGAAAAGAAAAAAAAACATGAATAAAAATGAAAAAAAGCCGTGTTTGCGCTAAAAAAAGAACAGCTGAAATTACAAACAAGTGCATAGACGCCGCGTGATGTTGGCAGGCGTGGAACTCTCGATTCCTTTCTACAGAGTGGCCTTTGTCGCGAAAAAAATGGAAAAATGGAAGTAGTTTAACAAATATCTTTCGTATCTTAAGGGACAGCAACCTCCAGAAACCCAGCGGTGATGCACGTAAACGGCAAGGAATGGCCGAGACTTTGGGAGGAAATGTGACAGTGACTTCCATGAAGGGTGTGTGTGGGAGGGGGGCAGGTGGAGGGAGTGTGGCGTTCGTTATCTCTTGGAAGGGAAGCTGTAGGGCGGAGGGTTATCATTTCAGCAGGACTCTCCTCCTGTTCTGAGTCAAAGTTGCCGAAAATAGCCCTCGGTGCTTCAAAACTCCTCGCGGCGCGGCAGCATCTGTGTGGGGTGAGCCGGGTGGTACAGGAAGGACTGCCGGCTAGGCTTCCTCGACTTAACGCACACACACAGACGACCATAGGGAGGGAAAACTCTCGCTCATCTCGTTTGGACGTGGAAAAAAATATGCATAAAAAAACAATAAAAAAGGACACCGCCCTCTACTCTCGCTTGCAAAGAAAAAAAAAAAAAAAAAAAAAATAAGCAACACTTTTCTGTCAGGCAGCAAGGAGGCGACATCTGGTTAGCCACACGCGATCATGGGTTACTGCAGACTAAGGTGGCACATCCCATAGCGTTAAACCAATTTCGTCTCGTGGCTCTGTCTACTTAAATAATTTATCCAATTCCCTAACGATTTCAACACGGGAAAACATCTAACTGAGATACGTTATTATTGATTGCTAGCCTTCTTTTCCAATTGTCAAATAAGTTTTCCAATAATACCGAAGCAACTCTCCAGCCAGCCGTACCCGAGGGGAAGGAGAAACACAAAACATGACAGTCGATCACCTCCACCGCAGACTTAGGGAATGATGCTTCATGCCTGTCGACAACGTGAGCGATCTGTGCTACAACTCAAACTCTGCCCAGAAACCCAGTCAAGCATTCGGTCTGCCTGTCTGTCTCACCTCAATGATCAGACTCTTAATACAAACACAATACTATTTAACCCCTTCAGTACTGGGACACTTCGTTTTTGGGTGTGATTAGATGATTTTATTGACATAGGAAGGATGTATAAAGGTCAGAAGATTAGTGGCCAGAGTCTGTACCATTATGAACCCCACATGAGTTTTTGAATCTATAGAAAATCGATAAATAATAGCAGAATAGAAATGAAAATGCGTCCAGTACTGAGAGGGTTAAATAAAAAATAGTGGCAAAAAAAAAAAAAAAAAAAAAAAAAAAACTATTACAACATTCACCAACACAAAACACTAATACAAGTACAAGCTAAACAATTCGTCAATACAATTTCACTGACAACACAGGTAGCCTATAACACCGCCTCGCTTCTCGTGCCTCGGTGCTACATAGCCTACCTTTGGGTGACCACATGGGATGGTCTAAGTAGGCTTCCCTGTTTGTTACCTTCACCTGGTGCCATTTCAATAAATAAACCGACGGGCCTTCAAAATATATAGCGTTGCACGGATGTTATTTTCAATGGTAAAAAAAGGTAAGGGATGATAAATAAAGCTATACCGGGAACCAATAATAGTCTCGAATATGTTTTCTTTCTTCTCGGTACACTTCACAAGAGCTACGTACATTTATATTGTATACGCGCACATATGTACACACGTAATTATGTATACAGCCAACACTAGCGTGACAAAGGGTAAGCACACACCAGGAAATGTCATGTTAGGACTACATATTCATTACAACAAAAAAGATGGAAATAAATATGACTCTCTCTCTCTCTGCCATAATTCAGTTCCATGCCAAAGGGTTCTGGTCCGTGATTAAGGGATTTGCGGAAGCTTCCCATTCTTCTCTCCCCGCGGGCTGCAACTCTTCCTCCTTTCCCTGGCCATAAGGATTCCAGGGATAAAAATGTTGAATAGAACCTTACGCCTCCTACTTAACTTTCCCAGCATGACACTTCTCCAACCTTTCCTCATTTCCTAACTCTCCCCCTTCCGCCTCTTCCTTCCTTTCTTTCTTTCACTGTTTGCCCCTGCCTTGGTTTTTAACTTTCCCCTTTCCATTAAGCATTTATCCACGACTGAGTTTAAGGAAAGAAAAGTTTAAGCAAGTAGAAAGAGAAAAGAAAAAAAAGAGAGGATAGGGTGTGTGTGTGTGTGTGTGTGTGTGTGTGTGTGTGTGTGTGTAGAAAGGTCCATAAAACACGAATGACATGGTTGAAACTTAACTTTGTGGCGGTCAGAGAATAACAGCTGTGGATCAATTCAGTGATCCTAACGTAATAACAAATGTAAGTAGGGTGTGGCTTTGTGTGACCTGCGTAAGCTTTTATGTATGTCAGTGATGCGTATTTAGTGTGTGACTGGCACGCATAACAAGAATTTTTATGAACTGCGGTGTGGGATGCGATGTGGCGCTGGTAAACCCCTTCAGTATTGGGACACATTTTCACCATGAGTTTAGGGTATGATTAGACCATTTTACTGACGTTAGGAAGTTATGAAGGTTAGAAGACTAGTAGCCAGAGTCTATGCTATTTTAATCCCCACATGAGTTTCTGAAGCTGAATACAATCATCAAATAATAAGCAGAATAAGTTTATGAACGCGTCATAGTACTGAAATGATTAAAGAAGGCAGTTGCGTTAATGTGTGGTGTGGTGTGTGGCGCAGTGTGGCAAGTACGAGTATATACAACTGAACCTCCTCGTCCCGTGTCTCTGGAAACTTCCACTGGGTTTCCTATTACACGCAGGAAAAATGGTCATGTAAGTTTAGGTTATATAATATTCTGGTTTCCCCCCCCCCCCCCCCGCGCAGTTTTTTTCCAACATTTTTTACATGCATAAGCAGATGTGAGGATGGCTTCCCCTGAGGGCATCGCGTACAGCTTTAAAAGGCCCGTAAGGTCAGTAAACGTTATAAAGGTAATTTTTTCTCTTTACGGCGACTCTTCACATATTCATGAAAGGATGATCGCTCGTTCGTCCGTCAATGGAAATGTTCAAATCGTTAAAACTCCTAATATATTTTTTAACTTCTAAAATTCTGGAATGAATATCTGTGTTGTAATCTGCTTCTTTACACCTGCAGTCTCCGGGATGAAGGGGAAATATTGCTTGGAAATATTTGATGTGCGAATCTTTAATACCTGGCTCGTCATGGAAGCCGCTGTTTTTGTGTCTGGAGCCCGAGATCCTGGAATTCCACTGGTAATTATTCTATTTTGGTTTCACTTTTTTTTCTTTCGGAGGGGAGGAACTTTTACTTTGTGTCGAAATGCATTTGCGTTTAAAAGAAAGACGATCATGTTTTTTCTTATGAATTTCGGGCAGGAGGCATGAACATTTCTTAATGCACATTTGTAATAACCTCTTATAAGGGGCGTGAGTTTGATCATTCTCATCCTTAAAACGCCCATGCCCGACTCATGCTGGGGAGGAATTCTGCAGTGATCTTCAGAGTTCTTTCCGGTAGAGCAGCAGCAGCAACAACAACAACAACAACACTATGGAACGTTTGGTAACACAGGAGAGCAAAGTGGAGTGCGGGGAGGCAGTCGGCGTCAGATTTTTCTTCCCTTACCGCCCTCAGATTACCATTCAGGGGACCTCCATGGCTGCCGGTGTCCCCGCCACGCTGGCACGCTCAAACCTTCCACCTAATTGTTGCCGCCAGATCCACGAGCCTAAAAGCGGCGTCCACTCTCTATAAAACTGCCGTGTAAAGGCTGCGGTGTTCGCGGACCTCAATATTTAGTAGCGAGGGTCAGCTGATTCTGTAGAGGCAAGTGTGGTTTGTTGTAATGATAGTGGTGATCTCTGCTTGGATATGACTTATTATATGAGGCTATGCTGGTGAGAACGAGGCGATGGTTTCCCTGTCCACCTCATGCGTGGTGAGGAAAAGTGCGCACTTGAACCGTACATAAGAGTAAGAGTAACGCTCCGTGCTTTCATGCATAACCAAATTCTCGAGACTAAAAAATCTGCAAACAAAAGGTGGCGGCGGTTATGGGGAGTGTTTTGGTAATGAGGCTCTTCAGGCTCTCCATAGCAACGCAATATCCATTCCACTGGAACACGAATTTCCAGCAGTGCGACCAATTTTTCAGAGAATCAACTCAATTTCTGTCTCGTAGAGGGTAAACCGTGAAAGTATTTGACCTCGCTACTCTGGTAAAGCTTCTCATTTTCGTTGTTGAAGCGCTTGTCTTCCGGGAAAAAAGTAGCGAGGCGGCGGTGTCGCGGCGCCGCACGGAGGGAGGGAGGGGACGCAGGGGACGCCGGGGCGGCGGACTGCAGGCAGCCACGAGTGAAATTGAGCAGTGATCATTTTCCTCTGAAGTTTCCCGTTTAGAATTACGCAAAGTGTCCGAGTTGTGAGGTTAACCTCCACACAAGTATACCAATTTGTTGCTACAAATGGACAATTATCTTCCGTGGCAACGAAACTGCCGCCGCGGCTCTCTTATCTCCGGGAGCTGTGTTTTGGGTGGAGGTGACGCTGGAGGGTGTCTCGTATATCATTAGTTATTCAACGACACAGTTGATTTTACAAATCATGTTTATTTTCATAGCTTTGTCTCGTGACAGATTCAAACATACACAATATGATGGTTCTTTGTGATTGCTATTTGATGATAAATTAAAGAATGATTCCCACGGGATGGTGATTCTAGTTTGTTTTCTGCGACAAAAGACTGTTTTCAAGGTGGACGGCACACGCGTCTCGGGAAACTCATCTTACCTAAAAGGTATCGACTAAAGGTAGGGTTTGAGTGGAAGGCTTTGTGCCGCAGTTCCCATAGACGCGGAGGTTACATTAGGTAGTGTGGTGGGCAGCGGGCGAGAGGAATCCTCCCGTCTACTGCTGGCAAAGAGGAGCTGAGCTGAATGGACACAGGTGTTCCCTTTCCGTGTGTAAAGGAGGGATTCCTGATGCCCTGCCCGCCCGCCATGCTACACCTTCTCAACTCAACTCTCCGTATGATGGTCTAAGCCTTACCTCGAACTGGACGTGAACTCGCCAGCCAACGCAGTCCAACACATTTTACCATATTGTAATTGAATTCAGTAGAAATGTTATAATTCAACAACTTAGCATAAAGGAAAGGTTCCTTTGTGACATTACAGTTCACGGCTTACCACCAAAACGAAATCACACATTAAATCTCAAAATATGTAAATAGAAACTTTTGGTTGTAATTCTCTCACAGCATCACAAAACAATAAAATTCTACACCAACTTAACCACCACCACGACCACCACCCCCACCACCACTACGCTCCACACACAGTCAAAGTACCCAGTCCAGGACGTCATGTCTATTAAAGTATAGAGTTTTCCCTTAGTGTGTGTCAGTGGGGGGAAGGGACAATTGCGAATGTCAGGTGAGGGATGGCGGGCGAGAGGCTGAGAGGCTGAGGGGCTGAGGGGCTGAGGGACTGCTGGGGACAAACCTATCGAGCTTGTTTTTGTCGCGTGTCTAAGCGTCTGTTTTGCTCCGGCGGTCCGTCCACTCCAGGCTCTCGGGGAATGTCTTCATTGCTTCCCTTCATGCACTCTCTTGTTGATGGTTCTAATATTAGTGTTTTCATCCTATTGCTCGTTGATAATATGTTGCTAAGGTTCTTACTACTACCATACATCTCCACTGCTGCTGCCTCTACCGCCACAACACTGCAATTACCACACACTACTGCTGCTGCTATTAATATTTCTAAAAAGATAACAAAAAGTGGTAAAAAGAAAAGACAGGAAAAAAATAAAGAACAAGAAAAGTGATAACGAAAGATATAAAATGGAAAAATAAAGGGAAAAAGAGAAATAAGACAGGAGGAAAGAAAACTCGAAAGGCAGAGAGAGAGAGAGAGAGAGAGAGAGAGAGGACAACACAAGAGACAGACAAAACACGTGGAGTGCGTTAATACAAGACTTGGAATGAGTGTCGCTCCAAAGGGAAATAAATGATTAGCGTGGCTCCCTCTGCCTTCCCTTCCCTTCCCTTCCCCCTGGCTCTGGCTGCCTCATTAGTTGCTGATGCATGGCGCCACTGCTTGCACCGCCGCCGCCCGCCTCCCAGACCATAGCCACAATACCAGCCTCCTCCTCCTCCTCTTCTTCCAGGCTAAAGGTCACACAATACAACGCTCCAATTATGCATGATCGGTTACTGCATAATCTTGAGAAAATTTTAAAAGGGACACAAGATATTCCTTAAAGTGCTTGAGTAGTAGTAGTACGGAAAATACACACATACAGACACACGCACACACTCTTGCACGCACATTTTACCTCGTTTTGTCCCTTTTTCTATCCATCGTTATCCATCTTTAGAAAGTTGTATAAAAAGAATGAGGGAAATCAGTTGCTGTTACTAAAATATAGTATATATAGTATATATATATATATATATATAATATCTATCTAAATACTGAGATATCTAATATATATATATATAATATATATATATATATATCTATATATATATCCTCCGCTCCCCTCCCCCCCCCCTCTCTCTCTCTCTCTCTACTAGATATTGTAGTCCATCTATTTAGGCAGAGTGAAAGCGAGGCTAATGATTCAACTTCCTATAGAAGCTCAACTCCTTCCATGTCTGGTTTTACTGTACGAGTATTCCTTACGTTTTGTCTCTGTCTGTATCTCATCTTCCCACAAATATGATAGAAGATAACGTCGTCAGTCTTTTAGGAAGGCAGGCAGGGAGGGAAGTTAGTGGTGTGGGCAGGCAGGAGGAAATGATCGTCGCGCGTGGTGAAGGCGCAGGTCGTCCTGAGGAGTGGAAGTGGGTGTGACGGGCGGGGGCGGCGGGGCAGTAACGGGCCTGTGGGAAGACAAGCCAATATCCATTGTTCCCGGGAGCCCTGATATCACTCACTTCCCGAGGAGGTGCAACAAAAACTAAAGCTACACGTTTGGAAGGAAAAAGACTGGTAGCGATAGTGAAGCAGCCGGTCCAGTGCGGCTTGAAGGTTGCAGTTGGGTGAAAGCCTCGTAACGGCCTGGATACCTCAGCTCAGCTCTGTGTCAAACTGTTACGGTAATGTTCACCTTTTCATTGGGGAACTTCTCGCCCGCCGCGATGATGGAGCGTCGAGGAATGGTCGGGGAAAGTTGAGGTCATTAAGAGCCGCGAGTTGCCTCACTAAGAACGTTCTGGCGTGGTGGCGGTGGGGCGGTGGGGCAGCGGGGCGGGATCGATGACACGTATGATGACGAAGTAAGTGACGGCGATGAAGAAACAATTATGGAGGAAATGTTAAGTAAGATTGGTTAGGTGAACTTATGCACTAATTAACAATATCAAGTCACTGAGGCTCCTGGAAGTGGCTCTGATCTTTCCAAAATTGGTTAATTACACTATTGTATTGAAGGAGTGTAATGCTCCGACACTGTGCACGCGGTGCATTGTTTGCCAGACTCCAGGTATTGCAACGAAAGACTATTGCAATTGATTACTAAATGATTAATTTCCTTGTATCAATGGATGTGATGTCACTGGTTAACGAAGAGAATATCTAATTACCAAATGATCTAATACTGCAATGTTTCATGGATTTTAGTTGCCGGAAGAGTAAAAATATTCTTAAAAATACAATACTCCGTGCTAATAAATTCTTCATTGTTTTCCATCGTGTACAAGTAAGTCCTATACATGCACAGTACACACATTATTGCATCCTGGATTCTCTCTCACGTTGGGAACTAAGGATAAGCACAACGAGAACTAATTAAACGAGGTGACCCTTCCCCTGTTTCCCACCAACAACTCTTCATGAATCTTATAAATAATGTTTCACTTGGCTATGAAAATACTCGAGACTCAACCTCCACCAGCTGCCGCTTAACTTGTACCACTCTCTTCAGATGTTCAGTCCAATCACGATATTAGAAACGTTTGTGAATTTTTACCATTCATTTCGCACACGGCTGCTTGGAATGGCCTGTTAGTGTTCCGGGTCGCCAGCCACATGGAGGAGCCAGATTCAAACCCCCGACTCCGTTGCCTCGTTTCTACCAACACATTTTGTCTTGAGGTCTTAACGTACAGCTGGCTCTCACAGATTTACCTTTCAGAGTGGCTAAATATGAACTACATTCTTTCGTTCTGGTTCTGCCTTATCCTTTTTCCTCGTCATTTTCTTCCTTCTTCTCCTCCTTCACTCCTCCCTCCTCTTTCCTCGGAGTTAGTGTTTACTTTCGAATCGAGTGTATTTGCTGCAACTTCCTTCTCCTGGTGGATCTTTCCTGAACTGTTGATCTTGACTTTCACTTGTGTTAACTTCTTCTTTCTCCTGTTCTCTCTCTCTCTCTCTCTCTCTCTCTCTCTCTCTCTCTCTCTCTCTCTCTCTCTCTCTCTCTCTCTCTCTCTCTCTCTCTCTCTCTCTCTCTCTCTCTCTCTCTCTCTCTCAGTATTCGTTCGCCGTCGAGACTTCCCGATTCTGCAGTACGAAATTCCATGGCTTAACAATTCTGTGGGTTTTGGATTTCTCTTCGTGGATATTCAACTTTGCTTCCAACGTGTTCATTCTATTTTCCTGAGAAACGTACCCATGAATGTATATATGTATGTACCAATGCATGTGCGAATTGTAACATATGTAATGAAAGTACTCGGTCCCTATTACTGAAGTTTTAGGATCATTGCAGTAATGGATGAGTTCGTAAACATAACGTTAGATCTTTTCAACCAAAGTCGTAAAAAAATAAGGTGTAAATGTTCTGTTTATTCCGAGAGCTTGTCAGTTCATATGTATTTTTTTCTTTATTCGTGGAGTCTATCTTTACTTGTACGGACCGTTGTTTTGGCAGTTAGTCATTGTTATTACCATAGAAATTAAGTCATTTGCCAACTTGTCTCTGTGTGTTTGTCTTAATCTTATCTCTCTTCCTTTTTTTTCTCGTCTCACTTCGCTTTGCTTCGTCTCTCTCTCTCTCTCTCTCTCTCTCTCTCTCTCTCTCTCTCTCTCTCTCTCTCTCTCTCGTACAGTAAAAAACAAAAAAACTAAAGGAACCTCGAGTGCGAAAAGGAAAATTCCAGTTTTATTTATTTTTTTAGCGTCAATGCAATTTCCTTTCCCCACAACGCCCATCGCCCGAGTCTTGTTACGCTCCTCGCGACTCACCGCAGCCCCCAAATAGGATTGCAGCCGCCTCCTCTCTCTCTCTCTCTCTCTCTCTCTCTCTCTCTCTCTCTGGAAATGGAAATATGGTAAAAAGTTAGCTTTCTTGATAAAAATGTTGTAGTTTTTTCCAACGCTATAATTCCTGAAACGTTTAGTGTGAGCGGAGATTTCACTTCATTGCAAAGCTGAGTGACTGGCAATTTATGATCAGCAATTCTAAATACGTCCGGAGAGCAAAATATGGGATGCAGTCCTGATAAACGTCAACAGCAGGCAATCCAAGGTCGTACGGTTTAAATCACATCAGGAAACCATCGCATCTACATTTATTTGGCAGTCTATACGGTCATATGAAAGCTAAATCATGTGTGTATAACCTGTGGCTTTATCAGTAATGGCGTTTGAATTAATTATTGGGTAAAAGTTAATTAAACTTACCTGCCGTATATCAACTTGTTAATTTCTCATCGGTTTTAATAGTTCAATTCCACTTCGGCTTCTCTGGTGGTGCAATTAATTCATTTATGGCTGAGTATAATGTTGAAAAGATAATAACGCTGTCGATTGTGAACTCAAGTCTGTATTTCACATTGTTTATATTTCAATTCGGCCTCCGTAATCACTGCGTCTTTTTCAACTCGTCGCCAAAGTGTCCCTGATTAATACTTATTCTTACACTGATCAAATCGTCATCACTTTAAAAAAAATAAAGTTGTAATATAGAAAGAATGTCACCGTACAGTACATTCACGTTACTGTATTTCCAAAGTTGCAGGTTATTCATATATTCTTCTTTGCTTTTCGAATGCTGCATATTCCCTATACCAGCGAAAATATTTCTATATACAAAATACACTACACGCACAGTACCTTATTTTCACAATGCAGTTACGTATTATGCTTTGAATCCATATGTAATGTAAATTTTTCCTGCCAACGAAATATTTCACACTCGTACAAAAAAATGCACACATTACATTCTATAGTAATTCTATACATACATATATACATACATACATATATATATATATATATATATATATATATATATATATATATATATATATATATATATATATATATATATATATATATATATATATATACTCTGGAGCTCCCTACCTTCTTCTATATTTCCAACTTCCTATGACTTGACTGTATTTAAGAGGAAGGTTTCAAGTCATTTGTTCCTGACTTTATGCTAACTCTTTTAAACTTTAAGGGGAATGGCAAATTAGTGGGCTTTTTATTTTCATCGTTTCCCCTCCCTTTTGGCCACAACTTCCCCTTCCTTTAAAAATACTATAGTAATACCCCATACATACATTCATAGGGTACATGTTATATCATCATAGTACATCCATCCATTCGTAGAGTACATACAAGTTATCTTATCGTGAGGGACTACCTTTAGAACAACCTCCCATTTTGTATTATTGTGGGAATACAGCAGCAGCAGAATTATGAGTGTTTTCAAAGCTTTGTGCCGCGTGCCCTCCTTGATCCTTGTTGATGCTGCGATTACCTCTGTACTGGACATAGCGAAAATGTATCCTGTGTTTAGGTGTGTGTGTGTGTGTGTGTGTGTGTGTGTGTGTGTGTGTGTGTGTTGTAATGATTTCAAAACGCTTTTCCTTTTTCTTTTTCTTTATTTTGAAGTGTCAATGGTAATAGATAAAAAAATCTTACTTAGAAAAAAAAAAAAACCCACGTTGTCACTGATGATTAGAAAAGGGGAGAATAGAATAAAAGTAATGGTATCCCTTCATATTCTGGTTGCCATTATTTTTCTTATCATTCCATGGCAGTTTCTAAATTTTTGTGGAAGAGAGACGAATTTCATTACGGGACTTTTATATAATTTGATGAGGGGATTTCAAAAGTTAAAATTAGCAAAGTAATATCCATAATTAATTGCAATTTCTGAAACACACACACACACACACACACACTGCACTTCTCGGTTTTTCTTTTATCTAACAAGAGAAGGGAGAGAAAAACGTCTAAGAAACATAGCACTGAGCCGCTGACTTAAAGAAAAATATATGGATGTAAAAATTTGTAGTTGCAATGGTAATTAGATATTTGTTTTGATATCTTTTACTACGCCTGTCATTTACTGCAGTCAGCCCTTCGTGTGTCTTATTATTTTCTATCAGTCTCGGCTTTCTCTTTCAGTCTGGTCTATCTGTGGTCAGTATTGTAATGTAACTCACTGTGTCTCCAAGGTAAGCACGAGTCTATTTTCTTTTTTGTGATGTCAGCCAAGATCTTCCTTCAACTTTAAAATGTTTCCAGTGTTACCCTCTTGTCTCTCTGTGCTACACCAAACTTAGTCCTTCCTTTCCTCTCTGAGAGCTGGTAAGTTTATGTCCTGAATACTTTGTGAGGCTGTAAGTTTGTGATCCGTAAGTTGGGTTTGTAGACAATTTACTGCGTATCTTTTCTCTCAAACCAGAAAGTGTGTAATTTCATTCAATTTCCCTCAAGTTAAATACTTAAGGGTTTCTTGTGTGTTGTAATTGATCGACAAATGGAAAAGAGAACATACTTCACTGTCAAAATAGTTTCTTTGACTTTGTTGTCTGCAAAGGAGCACCGGAGATAAAAGTTCAATCAGCATACAGACACAAGATAAATTGAAAAGAAACAAAAGGTTTGATTTTATCTTTGTATTCTTTCAGGTGATCCTCCTCCCTCTCACCTTCCATTCCCCACAACAACACGAGGTCACTTGCTGTTTTTCACCGGCATTTTTAATGGCGATAGACCCTTTCCCTTGTTCTTCTGCACCTGACAGGTATTTGCTTCCCATCCTCTTTCCACGTTTCAATTGTGCTATATTGGAAACCAGTTTTTCTTCCCTTACGATGAGCCAAGGGATGAAATAATGGACAGAGCTTTAGTACTAAATCACCTCGGCTTTGAAACAGTTTATTTTTTTTTATTCAGTTCAATTCCCTTTAATTTATCACTACTATTGCTAATGCTATTATATCACCTACTCCTTTTCCGCCCCATTCATCTCCCACTCCTCCTCTTATCATTCAATTTGTTTAAAAAGGAATCGCTCTGATGGAACACTGGACATTAGGTTCTCGTTACTGCTGAATCCCTCAAGGTTCACTTCTTTTTATTGTATCCATTATAGATCAACCTCTTCATTACTGGGACACATTTTTACCACGAGTTCTGGGATATGATTAGCCGATTTTATTGACATTAAAAAGGGTCTATGGTTGTCAAAAGATTAATGGCTGGTGTCTTCATTATTCTAATTCCTACATAAGTTTCAGATTCTTCACAAAATCGCCAAATTGTAAGAAGTGTAAATATGAAAACGCGTCCCAGTACTGAGTGGGTTAAGAACATTATATAAGAGTCTTGCTACATGAATGACTTAGTCTGTTAATTTTGAATACTTGGTTCACATTTCTTTATACCGCATTCTGAGCAGTCGTAAATATATCAATGATTCGAAAAGAAAGAGAAAATGTTTTTGAAAGGCACAGGTATATACGAGTTCTCCCTAACTATTTTCTACTGGTCATATATATAAAAGCATAGGAGACAGGTGAGGGAATCAATGCATATTTCCTAGCGTGCATCTGCATATTTTCAAAACGGCGCAAGCAAAAATACAATGGAATAAAATACTAAAGGAAATAACAGCAAAAGAACATAAAAATAAACAAAAGACAAAATAAAACAGTACCAGAGAGAGAGAGAGAGAGAGAGAGAGAGAGAGAGAGAGAGAGAGAGAGAGAGAGAGAGAGAGAGAGAGAGAGAGAGAGGGAGAGAGACAGAGAGAGAGAGAGAGAGAGAGAGAGAGAGAGAGAGAGAGAGAGAGAGAGAGAGAGAGTTAATAGAAGTGAATTGTAAAAAAACATCCAATCGTATACTAGATCGCAACCTTTCGCTTGATTTGACTAACGCGTCTATTCACTTTCTGGTTCAAATGTGTAAGGAGTTTGTGTGTCGCTGTTCTGGTGTAAACGCCACTTTATTCTACAGAGTTAAAGTGAAATCTCCATTGACGCTCTCCATATCAACAAGTAATGGTAAACTGCAAACACACGGCGATGCACAACAGCGCTAGTTTTTTTTTAATGTAAGAGGGGGAAGCTGGCCAAGGGTAAGAAAAATAATGAAAATAAAAGACCCACTTATTTGCCAGTCCCCATACGGATCGAAATAGTTAGCCATCGAGAGAATAGTGTCCTTAAGCATTGTTCAGTGACGAGTTGACAATCAAATATAATGCACAGAGGCTCATGACTGGCTGAGAATCTCAGCTGCGTAGTAATATATTAACCTTAACCTTTTCAGTACTGGGGCGCATTTTTACCTTCAGTTTTGGGTACAATTAGATCACATCATTGACATTTGGAAAGGTCTATGGAGGTCAGAAGAGTAGTGGCCAGAATCTTCATTATTCTAACCCCACATAAGTCTTTGAAGCTGTATAAAAATCATCAAACATTAAGAAGAATAAATATCAAAATGCGTCATAATACTGAAGAGGTTAAACTGAAACAGACGCGCCATATGCAAGAGTCAAATGCCATACACATATTCAGATAGAACAAAAAATGATAATATTGTGATTTTTCTTACACAGTCACACTAAAAAAAAACTTACGTGAGGCGAGTCAAAGTATAGGAGTTAGTGTGGGATAAGACTGATGGAAGGAAACGAGGTGAAAATAAACTAAATCTTTTAAAGTGAGGTAATAGAATTTCTTTAGACAGATTTGGATCGACATACAAAGGAAATAAAAAGTTTAACCGAGGTGGTGGAGAGAGAGAGAGAGAGAGAGAGAGAGAGAGAGAGAGAGAGAGAGAGAGAGAGAGAGAGAGAGAGAGAGAGAGAGAG
>CM035188.1:16704450-16718697 GCA_020233015.1 Callinectes sapidus | reverse complement strand
ATATCTCTTCTCTCTCTCTCTCTCTCTCTCTCTCTCTCTCTCTCTCTCTCTCTCTCTCTCTCTCTCTCTCTCTCTCTCTCTCTCTCTCTCTCTCTCGCTAATGGAAGGATAAAGGGCTCTCAGTTTTACCAAGCCAACCATTACGCGGCGTCTCGTGAAACACAACATTTTTCCTTTTATCTTTGCTGTAGGCTGAGAAATAATACCTGCATTGCTACAACATAATGGACTTCAATCTTTATTTGTTGATTGGGAACGCTGCCTTAGTTGGAGTGAAAGATATAACACTGCACTATGATTTTCTGTCCTTACGCCTTGCCAACCACCACAGCTCTCCTAGGAATGTGTGGACTTAAACAAATTCCCAGGAAAAAACAGCTCTTATAGGTTATGTTCTAGTCTTTCCTAAGCAAAATATGTCCTAAGTCAATTTTTTCGTCTTAGGAATCTTTTATAAGTACGAGCCAGAGAGAGAGAGAGAGAGAGAGAGAGAGAGAGAGAGAGAGAGAGAGAGAGAGAGAGAGAGAGAGAGAGAGAGCGGTAAAGAAAGCCTCACGAGGGGACATGACCGGCGTCTCACTGAATATTCCCTTTGTCAACACAACATGAATATGCAGAGGCGCGTCCCACACCACCTGGAGGAGGGCGTCAGGCCCTCACACACACACACACACACACACACACACAGAAACAAACACACACGTATGCAGTTGACACACTAAAAAATGGAAAAGACACCACATCTGACTAATAGAGATGAAGCTTTCTCTCTCTCTCTCTCTCTCTCTCTCTCTCTCTCTCTCTCTCTCTCTCTCTCTCTCTCTCTCTCTCTGACACATCCATCTAAGCACATATCGCTATATTTATCCCAAAATAACAATGGACACAGCAGTTTGATGAATCATTTAAAATTCATCCGTCAGTGAACGCGCCTCTCTCCTTATCAATTACTGCCACTGCTACCCCCAAAAATAGAAAAGGTAATTAATTTCGACCCATTTCCTCGCTACGTTTACCTGCCGCCATACGGGACATCAATTCTGGGATATATTCAACGCTCTGGATACTTATGAAACGTTGATTTAAGTGGTCTTCCTCAAATTGTTATGCTGTACAGGGAGACCTAATCGTGATCGGAGAGGGTAATATATTCAGAGTATTTTTCTGATGCTAAACATCAATTAAGGGATATGTAACATTCTGGCAGGCGGTGGATACTTATGAAACGTTAATTTAAATGTTCCTCTTCAAACTGTTATGCTGTACAGGGAAACCTAACCTTGATCAGTGAAGGTAATATATTCAGAGCATTTTTCTTATACTAAACATCAATTGAGGGATATCCAACACTGTGTCAGGTGGTGGATACTTATAAAACGTTGATTCCAGTGTTCTTCTTTGAACTGTTATGCTGTACAGGGAAACGTAATCGTCATAAGCGAAGGTATTACATTCAGAGCGTTTTTCTTTTTGTTGTTTTACTTTCATTTCCTTATGGGAAAGATGAACCAAGAGATAAAACATTTCTTACGGAGATAAAGAGTGAGAGGCTTATCAATCCCTTCAGTACTGAGACGCATCTTTACCTTCAGTTTTGGGGTATGACAAGACGATTTTTAAAACTATCACCCTTGTCAATCATTATTTAGTAACAACTTTGGCATCATTGCGGGACTAACAAGTATGAAAAGGGACAAAGTAATAACAAAAAAATAGCGAAAAAAACCCAATAGAGACAAGAATGATCGGATGAGACTCGTGTTAAAAGCGATAAAACTTTCTATCCCGGATGCGGAAATTAAAGCCGCGGGCACTCTCGCTTGTATTGGATCGGAGTTTTGCGGTCTGAGGGGAATGCTCTCTCTCTCTCTCTCTCTCTCTCTCTCTCTCTCTCTCTCTCTCTCTCTCTCTCTCTCTCTCTCTCTCTCTCTCTCCAGTCAGCCAATGGAAAAGAGTATAAACAAAAGTTAGGCGGGATGGCGAGGGGTCTGAATAACGTAGTGGCTAAAGAGATGTTGGTCAATTATTGAAAGAGAAAGATATCTCTTCATTTAACTGCTCCTTCAGAAAAAAGAAGAAGGTAATTTACTTGCTTTACAGAAGAAGAAGAAGAAGAAGAAGAAGAAGAAGAAGAAGAAGAAGAAGAAGAAGAAGAAGAAGAAGAAGAAGAAGAAGAAAATAATAATAATAAGAAGAACACCAACACTGTTTTCCAAAGGCTCCAGTTGAAGATAGTCATGTATGTAAGGGCATTTTCTATGGTTTTGGTGATGGATTGACAATATTTCTAGTTTATCATAAGGAGGAACTGTCTTGAAAACCTGGCCAGTCGTCTCTGTGATCTTGGAAAATTGTTGTGGTGAAAGGGCAAAGAGCAATTGAGTTTTCTACCATACCATGACAACATAACACAACCTCCCCCCCACCCTAAGACTTGGCATGCCTGGGAGACGGAACACTTAAGAGATGCTGACCAAACTGTGTCCTTTCAATTGACTTCTCTACCACACTCTAACAGTATTTCACTATCCCCCATCCTTCCCTAAAGCGTTTGATTCCAGTAGGACTTCCACTGTGACGCCGCTGAAATAGTGGGAGAGATGAAAAGAATATCCCGAGGAGAAGGAAAAGGGAATATTCTTTCTGTAAGCTTGAAGGTACTCTCTTTCAGGGGAATTGCAGTCATCAGGTGGATGGGCCTCGCTTTAAAACGGTTTTATTTTTGTGCTCGTCTGCAAGGTACACTCATACGTGGCCAAGCTGGTCTGTCCGATGTGAAAAAGCAAGAAAGATAGAAAGAAAGAAAGTAAAAAAGAAAGCACCACTATCTTTCTCCATTCAGTCAAATGAACAGCCGATCAGCCATCCTCTTACCCGTCATTCACAACAGCAGCTCATTGATAAACCAGCTACTCACTCACTCACTTGATCACTCAGACATACAAACAATCACAAGTAACAAGCAATTATTGTGTAGTTTTCCATATATAGATAGATTTATTCACTACAACAAATCATATAAAAGCAAAAATTTAAATCAAATCATATACACAGGAAACAAGCCAAGCATTGTAGTCCACAATAATATCAAACATTAGACCACTACAGTGAAATGGAAGGAAAAGTGACTTGAATTTAGCTAACACATTTCTTTGAACTCAAATAACATGACCATTTAAAGTACCGATACAAAACAAGAAATAATAACGCCCATACATATAATAACCACCCATACAATTACCAACAAACTCCTCCACCAAAACACTGCTGAAGATTATGCTGGACAAGTGTCTCTATTCACGAGCACGACGGTCACAGAATGCAAACCAAGGCACGTACAAATACAAACACATGTACAACAACACACGGATAAAAATAGAAATAAAATGCCAGAAAATAATCAGAACATTAAGGAAAAAGGACCAGAGAGAGAGGGAAGGAGGAAACCAATAAGCGCTCACGAAGGAGAATGGAGGAAGGTGTCTGTATTGGCCTCAGTAAATCGTGATCCCAGGTGTTGCCCGGCGAGGGGGACGGACCCAGAAACAAGACTGCCACACCGAGGAGGAGGAGGAGGCTCAGGAGGAGGCTCAGGAGGAGGAGGCTCAGGAGGAGGAGGAGGAGGAGGAGGAGGAGGAGGAGGAGGGAGGAAGGCAGGAAAGGGAAGAGAGAAGAGAAGCAATATAAAAGGGGTGTGAGGAAGGTGCTTGTGTACGCTGTAATGCTGGAAATGTGGCTCGTTATCATTTACAAACCATCATTACTGGAGAGGGAGGAGGGAAACCGTGAGAAGAGGACAGGGAAGGGGAAGGAAGGCACGTGGTAGAGCTTTGCATTGTTAGGTGTCTCAATTCACGAACCAGTGCTGGGATACTTAAATTTCATGAAACTTTAACACAAAAATGGACTATTGCTTTTACGTTTATATTCATTGAGAGCGAAAAAAATTAATAAAACAATGAAATCTTAACAAACATCGATAAAAATTATAGAAAAGATGATTAAAAAGAGTTTATTTAAGTCTTTATAATGTTTTGAGATGGCCGAGTTATAATTAAATTTCTCGGGGGATGGCTTATTAATACGGAAGACAAACCAAATCGCAGGAAAAGTGTCTTTCATCATTCACAGGATCACATTAACCGCTTCAATTGCAACTCGATCTATAAGTGAAAAGAGTGTGGTGGTGGAAGAGAGCAATCCTGTCTCTGTCTGTCCCTTTCATTAAAGAAGAACGTATAATCTGAAACGCCGGGAGGGGAAAACAACCATGGAAATCGAGAGGAGAGAGAGAGAGAGAGAGAGAGAGAGAGAGAGAGAGAGAGAGAGAGAGAGAGAGAGAGAGAGAGAGAGAAGAAGAAGAAGAAATAAAAATCTCCCTCAAGGCGTTCCCTCCCCGCCGAGCAAACAGAACAGTGTTGGTGGCTGCAAAACAAGGGAATTCTTAAGTAGACCCCAAAAGCTTCACTATGATAGGTGTCCGCCACTGAGGTTTACACTGAGGGTTTTGATGAAGAGTGAGGCGTCGCAAGGGTTGTTCATATGTCTTTGTTGAGCAAATAGAGGGTCAAGAGAGAGGGAGAAAAGCCGTGGTGCAGTGGAAGAGGTCTTGGGATCCCGGAGAGCATGGGTTCGATTCCTGGCTATGGTTTGAGTGGAGATTGGGCGTCCACTCGGGGTAACGGTTCCCAAGTGGGTGCGCTTTTAGATAGGAGATCTTCATTAGGTGGTCTCCTTTAGCCCATAAATTCCCATAAAAACCCAAGATTGTTTAAAAAAAGAGAAGATGATATTAAAAGCAGCGGAATAGGAAAATAGAAGGAAAAGACATAGGAGGTGAAATAGGTAATGACAGGAGAGGCGATAACCATGAATAGCATACTGATAACCCAGTCGACAGCAAATACTACAAACAAAACCCGATGCTAGATGGCTGGCTGGACATCAATAGCTGACCATCGTCGTTCGAAAGCAGATCGTTTATCATGTGAGCCTGGGAGTTAAGGCGAGCTGAAGCAAGATATCATTGAGCTTCTGCCGGGCGCTCAGTCGTTCACACAAGTCCTTGGAGCGCATCACCTCACAAATCAGGCTAGAAATGACTCGCGAAAATACGATCATCCAAAAATATATAAACTAAGATATCTATTACGTCAACTCACAAATCAAGCCAGAAATGGCAGACGAAATACGACCATCCAAAAAATATAAAAAGAAATCTATTACAATAATCCAAACAAGACCAGATGTTAAAAATAAATAAATAAATAAAAATAGATAAATAAACACGTTTTCTGTTCTAAGCTCCGTATTCAGAAACGCTTTGCTCTCTTACCACACCAATTTGCTAATCCATCACCGGAACCAGAGATAAATACCCTTGGAAACATGACCACCTTGAACTAAAACTTTTGGAAAACAGTGATGGTGAGAGGGCAAAGTGTTTCAGAATACAGGTGTGATAATCGCATGCAATAATACGTTAAACTGTTAAAAAATATATATTAAAATGACCGAAAGAAGACAATGAACATAAAAAAATATATATCATCACCCGAAATAGAAAAACAAACTAAACGTGCCTTATATTCTGATAATCGCATAGCAGGAAAACCCCGATACTTTGCCAGGCCTTGCACTTAGAAACCGACAAGGAACACAAATCTGGAAGTGAATCCCTCTCAGCCTCCCAGTGTTCCCTGAGAGAGGCGGGCATTACCTCGTGTGCCTCCAACCCGATACACGTCAGCCCCGCGCCTCACTCTAATCTGAAGCACCAATCTGTTACCTTTACGGAGCGGCTTAAAGGTTGGCGGGGGAGGGGAGGAGAGAGAGAGTGTGCCCCGCTTGTCACCCAGAGAGAGAGAGAGAGAGAGAGAGAGAGAGAGAGAGAGAGAGAGAGAGAGTATCCGTTTTAGTGTTTTAAGTCTAGAAATGGAATCAGATGACGGGGGAAAAAATGGGGAAAAAAAGAAAGAGAAAGAGCATATAGTTTGATCTGTACTGCTTCTTTTCCCAACAAAGTATACCAAATCTTACATCATCTCATACAAGGCCTACTGAAGTTGTAGGATCCAGAGATGTATTGCACATATAACCTATCCAGAAGCAAAGGTCAGCTGTCAGTCTGGCCGTTAACTAAAAGAGGTACCGTGTGATTAGAAGTTTACGGATTCAGTAGTACCTTGTGATTTGCCGGTAAACAAATGACAGTGTTGAGCCGAGTTGAGTTGAAATTGACTCGAGTTAAGATTGACTACAAAATGAGCATCTAGGAAACACGGTCGATGATTTGTGTTGGAGTGATTCAGGCATCATTCCCTTCTAGTACATGTGAATTAATTGGGTTATTCCAGTCCTCGCTGTCATTTATATAGAAAGACATCTTAACAGTAAATACACGTGCTTTCAATTACCGAAGTAGACACTGAGTGACGCAAGGTAAAATTTGTGTTGCCTGTAATGGATAATTTTAGTGATGAAGGTAAATGATGCGTTAGAGAAACTTCGAATGGTCGTTGTTTGCATTTTGAGACATCCATGATAAACTGTAATATGTCTGTCACTGAGAGAGTTAGACAAGCAGGTATAAGACACAGGAACGTTATGTGACTATCATTAAAACAAAACACCAAATAAAAGAAAATAAAACTATAAAACGAATACGTGAAAAAAGGAAATAGAGGAGGTGAAGCACAGAAGTGTTTAAGAATACGAGCCTTAGATTGACCTCTGAACAGTTCACCTGGAGTTTCTCACCTGAGCACGGCATCTTCTATCACGAGTTTGCCTTTTCCCTTCGTATGCATCTGCCTAAATAAAGAGCATAAAAAAAATAGCGATCCTCTGCAGAATGCCAAAATATTTCCTCTCTTATTTAAAACTCCGGTGAATAAACACAAACTTTAAGCACAGGATTTCAATTTCCGGTCTCACGGCAGTTTTTTCCCTTTTGTTTTTTGGCTGCATGATGGCGCACCTTGTCTCGAAGCGCCTCCCCACTCAGCCACCCGCCCAGCAACCCTTCCCGCCCACGCCGCAGAACAGACGAGGTAGTTTTCACGATCACTTGGGTGGCGCGGCAAGTTAAGGGCTTCAACAAGATGGCCTTATTTATTATGAAGATGCACCGCGCCGCAGCTTGAAGCACCACCACAACGATATCCTGTCCACATATCACTCCGTATTCAGGAACGCTCCACTCTCTCACCACTATTTTCCAAGACCACAGAGAGCACAAGACGGGATTCTGAGTGTTTCTTCTATCACTTATGTAGTAGACTTGTTCATTTGGCATTACATCAATAAAAACCCCAATTTGTGTCATTTTAACAGGAGCATTTTGAAATAGTGGCGGTGCAGTGCTGATGTGTTTCTGAATATGGACGATACTTTCCCCACATATTCGTTCCCACTGACCGTTCTGCTTCACTTCATCTTCCCTCTCACTCACTTCTCTGCCTCTTCCCACTCACCGTCCTCGTGCACTCCTTTGCTTCCCTATCACCCTCACCATCCCTCACTTCTCTCCCTCTCCCTCTCCCACTCATCCTCACTCATTCCTCCGCCTCTTCCAACTCACCTTCCTCATTCCTCTCGCTGGCGATAATCCAGGAGGGCTGTGCAATTCATAATCTGCATCTCCGACCAGCACACCGAACTGATGCTTATTGCTTTCCTGCTTGACATTTCCCACGAGGCAGCTTGGCCACGACATTTCTGATATTCTTTTTTCTCACACATGCAACTCCTAGTGAGAAAATGTTTGTCTCCGCATTGTAGAACGAAAGAATAGCTCAAGTAAAACTCTAGTCCACTTCTACTTGTCTTGAGCATATTCATGT
Source organism: Callinectes sapidus (assembly GCA_020233015.1). Lineage (NCBI taxonomy): Eukaryota > Metazoa > Arthropoda > Malacostraca > Decapoda > Portunidae > Callinectes > Callinectes sapidus. Next base: position 16,710,853 of record CM035188.1, on the reverse strand, counting down.
CAGGAGTGGAAAATGAAAAAGTGATGTTTAATACAATAATTGCTTTGCTTTTGGTAAATTACTGGTTTGTATAATGCTCTAGGAGTTTGTTATGAATATGCGTAATTCATGTCCCTCAACATTAAGGCAATAATAATATCCAACAAAATAGTAGCAGGTGAATTTTTCTTCAGACATTCTAAATTGCATGTAGCAACACAGCAGCTGACAGCGTAATTACTAAAAAAGGAAAAATGAGTTGTTGTCTACTTTCCAGTCTTCTTATACACATATTTCGTTTTCTAAACCAACCCGACCATTTCTATATTTAGAGAAAAAAATAAAAGAAAATACGCGGCCCCTGCTATCCCCCCTCTCCCTCCACAAAAATCGCTATCTTTATCATTCATCATGAAAGGAATGCAGCAAATTATGTGTCGGTATGTTACGATTTCTTTAGCATTATGAATTACACGACATTTGGAGCAAGTTCTCATTCCACAGCCTTCATTATTTACATCCCCACACAAGTTTGAAATTACATATTTACACCCCTAAATTACATATTTACATCCTCACACAAGTATGAAACCATCCGATAGTAATCAGAATAAATATTAAAACGCGTCATGGAACTGAAGGGATTAACAGAAATTGATGTGGGAGAGAGTAAACACTTGACACGTACCTGTGTTCCTCCCACGCTGAGGGATGTTTTAGTATAATGAACATTTTCCTCTCCAAAACGCGCGGATTGGGAATACTGCAGTGCGCGGTGGTCTATGAAAATATTTCCCAAATCTCGTAATGGAAGATCAAAGAGCTGATGAAGGAGAGCTGGAAATCCTTCTTTTGCATTTTTAACTTGCATGAATAAATAAGTAAATGACAAATGAATTACCCAATGAAACCTGAGGATCTATTTGTAGCCGCAGCTCACTTCACTTGTAAAGGCAAAGGTCACTTGTGTTTTAAAATGTAATGAATATCTTCATTAGTGCTTGAAAGGCCAGGTAAAGGTGACTGGCGGTGTGGTGACGATACATATGCGCGCACTCACACACACACACACACACACACACACACAGTCACACTTAAGGTTACCACTATGTCTTTCGTGGCTGTGGACTCGTTAAACATTAAAATCTCTATACTGTATATCTCTTTTACCAAATAAAAATAAATTCTCTTAAGCAACATTGGTTTGACTTCTTAACTTGACGACGATGATGATGATAATGGTGGTGGTTATATGACAAAAACAACAATAATAATATCAACAACAACAACAATAACTCAACAGCTACGACTACTACTACTACTATTAATGGTGATAAGAACTGTGAAGCTGATTCTGTTCCAATTGTTCTTCCAATATTTTTTTTCTACCGGATGAAGAACCCTAGAAATGCTTTTGTTTGTGTGTGTGTGTGTGTGTGTGTGTGTGTGTGTGTGTGTGTGTGTGTGTGTGTGTGTGTGTGTGTATTCTTGTTATCCTAAGCCGTCAAGTCCTGTCTTCCGTGTGATGGTGTTGGAGAAACCTTCGTGAGATTTGAAAGACTTGATTTGAGATATTCTGAAGTTTCTCCCCCCCCCCCCTCTCTCTCTCTCTCTCTCTCTCTCTCTCTCTCTCTCTCTCTCTCTCTCTCTCTCTCTCTCTCTCTCTCTCTCTCTCTCTCTCTCTCTCTCCAGACATAGCGAGATATATGAACGTTAACCTTGGTAATACATGAAACAAATTAGCAGTGGTCAATATTTACTGATAATTTCTACGGTACATCAACATTGTACTTAAGTATAGCAAAGAAGCCATCTATAAGTCCTGTCAGATTGAGCCGCGAGGAAAGAAAGAGAATAATACCCATGTTCACATTTTCCACTGCGCTGTCACGAGATAACGGAGACGAGGAACAGAACTTCATTTATACCTTTAAACCTTTATTCTTTGCCACTGTCATTTGGCGGGGTAAAAAATACCTTGAACAGAGACAACGTTTGCCTCGCCACAATTTACCTTCCACGTTGATATGGAAATTTATCACAAACATTTCGCCAGTCAAGAACAAAACATAAGTACTTACGAGTCTTTGCCTGGTAAGGAGAATGCTCGCCATCTCACTCGCCAAGAGAGCGTGACCCAGTGAGTCCAACAATAGCGGGAACCAACGCGTGGGTGTTATTGGGAAAGAAACTGATGAGGTAATAACAAGTGCGTGAGTTTGCTGGACAACTGAGATACGCCGGAGCATCGGGAGAACACGAGAGACAACTTCGAGGAGCAGCAATGGTCGCGATGCAACAGAAGCCTTCACACACTCAGGCAGGACCAGAGGAAACCAACTGCTGGTTGTAATTAGTTAGCAATAGTTAGTGAGGCTATGTGAATTGTTGGTGAGATGGCGGCAGTGTGGGCAGCAGCAGGCGTCACGTCACCGCCAGCCTGGTGTAGGGGGCAGCCTCGACACCGCCCTGCATAATATTACTTCACAGTTACGGAGCTGTGTGACGTCTGTATACGTGTCTGTAATAGTGTCGATGCTCAGTCTTCCTGTCTGTGTGTATGCATGTATATTCCGCAGCAATAAAACACAATGATAAAAATTTTATAATAGAACTACAACTTTCCATTGAGGAGAATTCAATGATGGAGCTGAAATAATAGTGAAACTTTTAACATTCATAACTAAATACAATTCAAAGATCATAGTAATCTACCACAACCCACTTTTATCAACTGAAGAAACACTCTTGAAAACCTTACCAATCATCTGTGTGGCCTTGAAAAGTAGTCATTGTGAGAGAGCAAAGTGTTTCTGAATAGTGAGTGACCTTGAATGAACCCTTGTGTGGGCTGGAGGTGCACCACACTCTGCTTCAGTTTAAATCGAAGGATACCTCAGTGTTTCTTTACCTGGACTGCTGCCACCGCTGGGTTACCAATATCGACTTAAAGGGACGATGGGAAGGGCTTCTGTCCAGCGCGTACCCATGTGTTACCTAACTTAGGCCACACATCAGGGACCGCCCGGCAGGTGGAATTCAGTTCTATTACACTCTATTCTGACTACTGTAGGAATATGTTTATTTTCTTCGTTAAAAACGTTTACCTTGTCTTTTTGCTTTGAATTGTAAAAGGTGGATTAAATACAATTGTTTTTCTAGCTTCATTACATCAAGTGAAGACTATATTCCCATCACTTCATGTCCTGAACCACTTCAGTACTGAGACGCATTTACATATTTATTCTGCTTATTATTTGGCGATTTCAAGTAACTTCAGAAACTAATGTGGGGCGTAAAATAGTACAAACTCTGCCCATTCATCTTCTAACTTCCACAGAATTAGAGAGAGAGAGAGAGAGAGAGAGAGAGAGAGAGAGAGAGAGAGAGAGAGAGAGAGAGAGAGAGAGAGAGAACCCTCCACCGAAATGAACTAATTTTCGCGTATTGACAAGGTGTGCACATTGTCTCTTCTACTACCTAACTCCTCCCCCCCCCCTCTCTCTCTCTCTCTCTCTGTCAGCGGAACACAAGCTCAGTGGCGCGACAAAGGCCAGTCTCACATAAAATTCATTGCGACAGAAAATGAAAAATAAAAAAATAAAAAATAAATAAATGAAAAAATAAATGAATTGTTGACATTTTCATTTCCCGTCGTTCGTTTTAATGTGAGAAGTTAAGAGTGAGATCGTGACAAAGAAGTAATGGAGAACCAGATGTGTGAGTGAGTCTGTATTTCATTGCGGTGTGATTTGCGACAGCTGCCCCCACGGTGTTGAAATATAGAAAAGTGTCTGAAAGCTTGTTAATTAGTGTATAAATATGCGCAGTTATGTATGTATGTATGTATGTATGTATGTATGTATGTATGTGTGTATGTGCGTATGAATAGAAGGATGGATGTAATTATGTGTGTATGTATGTATGTATGCGTTTTTAATTGTCTAACAGAAATAAATGGAAGAATAATTGATAAAAACTAAACTAAAAAACTTTGTGGCAATTGACAAATTTCATTGTAACAGAAACGCAACAATCCCTCACCCATTTCTACACAATAATTACATAACATTTCGCCTTCAGACATAATATAACGAATATCTTTTACCTATTCATCACATGGAAATAAAAAAAATCCACAATAACAGTTTCTCGCCTACTCTTTCACATCCTTTCCCTTCACGGTCGGCTCACTTCGTTATGCTGCATTACGAGTTTCAGGATAATCGGCTTGAGGTCACACACACACACACACACACACACACACACACACACACACAAACACCCACGTCCGGTGGCCAACAACTCCCGCCGCCAGAGAATGGATCAGTGTCGGGGTGAATAAGTCGCGACGCTCAATAACGCGTCACCGCCGATAAGTAATGGAGCGGCGGTAAGTTATAATGGAGTGGGAGGCAGAGACTGAATGGTGACGCTCACTGCAGGTCCCGCCGCTGTGTGTGTGTGTGTGTGTGTGTGTGTGTGTGGCTCGCGCTGGTTATTGATGACTCCATTACACAACCGAAGAGTATTCGTTGTGTGACATCTTTACGCCGAGATTAAATGGGATTTCTTAAGGACAAATAGTCAGTACATGTCAGCTGATTAGGCAAGGCAGGTGTGGGGAGGTTTAGCATCAGTGACAACAAGTGTGGGAAGATCGAGCTCAAATCTCATTGACACATACATATATATAGACAAAAACTACTGTGAAATATAATGGAGAAAATATCAATAGTGCTGCCTACGTGTATATACTTTTTAAAAGGTGTACCGAAATAACGGCACTCATCAAGAATCCTCAAGAAAAAAAATATGAAGAGAGACAAAGAGAGACAGAAAAAGGTGAGACAATGAGAATTACTGAGTCAGCAGAAATGAAAAGAAGAGAAAAGATAGGAAGGCGGGAAGGAGAAAGAAGGAACGGCATCACTTCCCCCACACAATGGGATCGTCACTGAAACGACCAGTCTCTGCCCACGCAGGCACGAGGCGCGCACGGAACACCACAATTAGAGGCATTAAAAGAGGCAGCTGAGACGCGCACCATAAGAGCCTGACCCGCCGCCGCCACCTCAGCAGCAGCGAGGCGGCGGCGACAACAAAGCCACCACACACACAGAGAAGGAGAGAGAGGCGCACGAGACCACCAAGAATCCCCTCCCCACCACACCGCCACAGTGCTTTAGTGGCGCCAAACACGACCCATTTCATTCCAACCCAGAGAGAGAGAGAGAGAGAGAGAGAGAGAGAGAGAGAGAGAGAGAGAGAGATAAGAGCCCCCCCAAGCAATAGTGTTGAGCTTAGCCTGACATCTGGCGGGATCCCGAACACGCGTGTCTGTCTGTCTGTCTCTGTCTCTCATTTCCCTGAGTGACTGAGTGAGCCAAACGCCACACGAAGACTCCCTCCCTCCCAAATGAACAAGGTGCGCCGCGTCCATCGCCGCTAAAGAGACGCGACTCCCGGGGAAGAATATTGCGGAGTCAGTCTTAATAAAGGTCAGTCACCGTGATTGCAGGTTGAGACGCGACTTGATTAACTTAATGAACCTGTCCAAGGGAACTGGACAGGGAGGGAAGGCGTGGCTTGTACGGAGGATGAGGAGGAAGAAGAGGAGAAAGAGAAAGAGGAGGAGGAGGAGGAGGAGGAGGAGGAGGAGTGATAAGGCTGTCAGTGGTTTGTTTGTTTGTGCGTGCGTGTGTGTGTGTGTGTGTGTGTGTGTGTGTGTGTGTGTGTGTGTGTGTGTGTGTGTGTGTGTGTGTGTGTGTGTGTGTGTGTGTGTGTGTGTGTGTGTGTATGAGCGCACGAGTTGATCAAGGGATTAAACACACACACACATACACACACACACACACACACACACACACACACACACACACACACACACACACACACACACACACCTTACTATCTCGCCCCCCAAAATAATAGGATTATAAAAAACATGGCCAATTTAGTTATGTGTGTGTGTGTGTGTGTGTGTTTAGTGGGCAATCTGTGCAACGAAGGCATAGAGATGATACAGATGGAGAGAACATGTCAAGAAAATCTAGCTGAGGAAGAGGAAGGGGAAGAGGAGGAAGAGGAGGAAGGAGAAGAGAAGGAAGATTGTGGAAAGGTGATACTGTATGTTGATAATGGAGATAAGTGTGAATGACGACGAGAGAGAGAGAGAAACCGGCTTGTTCCTCCCTCAAAACACCATCTAACATCGGCTCAATCCTATTCAACAGAACTTTACAAAATATTTTCAAAGCTATTGGAGACAAATCAATACCCCTCCAATTCCCACAATCCCTTAAATCTCCTTTCTTTGGAATCTTGACAATCACACCATTTTTCCATTCCGACGGTATCATCCCACTTTCTTTAATTTTATTAAGTAACTTAACCAAAATTAGCGGCAACCTATCTTCATCCG
>CM035188.1:16642267-16657809 GCA_020233015.1 Callinectes sapidus | reverse complement strand
CGGCCACACTGCGGGACAGATGGGTTAGTTTTTGCCTGGGGCGACGCGGCACGTCAAGGGCTCCGGCAAGATGGCTTTTATTATGAAGATGCATCGTGTTACGAGCCCCGCCATGCGCCACACAGCAGGCACAAGCACCGCCACAACGATTGCCTGTCTTCATATACTTCCCTAACACATTCGTTCCCACGCCATCACTCCTCATTCCCACTCACTCCTCTGCTTCTCATCATCATCATCACCCTCACTCACTCACTCCTATGCCTTCCACACTCATCGTTATCATTCCTCCTCCTCCTCCTCTTACTCATCGTTCTCACTCACTCCTATGCCTTCCACAATCATTGTTATCATTCCTCCTCCTCCTCCAACTCATCCTCCTCACTCACTCCTTTGCCTTTCACACTCATCGTCCTCATTAACTCCTATGCCTTCCATACTCATCGTCATCATTTCTCCTCCTCTTCCAACTCATTGTCCTCATTTTCTCCTATCCTTCCCACACTCATCGTCATCATTTCTCCATTCTTTCCAACTCATCGTCTTCACTCTTTCCTATGCTTCCCACACTCATCGTCCTCATTCCTCCTCTTTCAAATCATCCTCCTTATTCACTCCTCTGTCTCCTACACTCATCGTCATCATTTCCCCGCTTCTTTCAACTCATCGTCCTCACTCATTGCCGCTGACGATGGAGAACACTGCCCTTCCCTCCCGCACGTTATTCTAGCGAGACCTGTTCAAGTGATGACCTCCATCTCTGAGAAAACTGATGCTTATTGCTCTCCTGCTTGATAATTCCCACAAGGAACAGCCGCCAACACATTTCCGATATCATTTCCTGCCACACGTAATTCCTTTTGAGGGAATATTTGTCTTGGAATTGTTCACTCTTATTTTCTCTGGATGTAAGATGAATAGGTGGTATTTAATATTCTTACGTCATGATGTATAAGTGTCTTGTATAACGGTCTAAGAATTCGTAATATGCGCGATAAAAGACGGTGAGCATTAAGAAAAAATAATTATCTCCAGGAAAATTGTAGCAGGTGAAATTTTTCTTCAGACATTTATAATTTTATTCCTTAATTGCAACATAGCATCTGACAAGGTAATTGCTGAGTAGAAAATAAATATAAAAAACTGGCTGTCTGCCTCTGCCTCCTCTTATGCATTATATTATTTTCTTGGACGACAATAAACAAGGTAATATTGTGCAGAAAATAATGGAGTAATGTTGAAATCCTGCATGAGGAGACGAAACATAATAAATTCATATAGACCGTGTTGTATGATGTACATTTACACAACCTTTACATTCCTGGTAAATAGATAATAATTTAATGCATTGCAGCTTTTCTAGTATCTAATAGAATGAATAAACAAGTAAATAAATATGTAAATAAATAAATAAAATATGAAATTGCATGCATTTCAACATTTCCAAATTTCACTTTGAAAGGAACGTGCTGCATGAATAAGCACTTTTCTCAATTAATAAAGCATTCATATTTTCATTGATAAAAAATTACAATTCACGCATTACATCCTTTCAGTGCACTAAAAAAAAAATAAAAAAAAGACAACGACTGAAAAAGAAAATGTGGAACCAGAAGCGGCGCCAAGTAAGAAGACAAAGAAGCCAACACTCACCCTCTGAAGCAACTCCTCCTGCAACATCAGACCTGCGGGAGACAGAGTGACACAACAGGGTGAGGCACGGATGACACTGCTGCTGCTGCTATTCACTACTCATAATAACATGCAAAGACAGGTTTTAGTGTGTGTGTGTGTGTGTGTGTGTGTGTGTGTGTGTGTGTGTGTGTGTGTGTGTGTGTGTGTGTGTGTGTGTGTGTGTGTGTGTGTGTGTGTGTGTGTGTGTAATGATGGTGATTTTTCTACGTTCAAACATAATTATTTAATAGAATTTACAGTACTCCTTCCTTCCATACTCTGCACAATAATTACACTATTACTCCTGGCTCCTGGTACATGTTAATTGGCGACGCATCTGATTCTCTTTCATTTACCGCCATTCAGAGACAAAGTAATCTCAACGACTTTGCTCTCTCACCAAGACCATTTTCCAATCCCACAGAAATTAGCAGCTACGTTCTCAACAGTGTATCTCGTGTCAACAATGTAGAAAATCAAGCTAATCTGTCATTAAAACCATAAAAAAACATCATTTAAAACCCATGTCATCTAAACTAGAGCCATTTCATATTAATAGAGGTACAACGCAGTAGTGATTCGGAATAAGGTTAAAGGTCATAAGGTCAAAGTTCATTGGCATTAACTCTGGTGTGAGAGGGAACATTATCAAGTCCGCCTCGGAGCTTGTGTGCCTCCCACGCTAAGGGATAATTAAGTACAGAGACTATTTTCCTTCAGTGAACCCTGTGTATTTGGAATATATATGTATACTGAAGTACACAGAATTTGGGATCGTATGTTAGAATATTCTCTGGAGGTAGAAAAAAAAGTTTGAGATCCATCTGGTTGCATATTCTTTTTAATTATGAAAGAAATGTTGTAAAAATGAGCTATATTGACATTTGTACGTTTGTCTTTACTTGTAACCTGACTCGCATGCTGAAGAAATGGTGATTTGTGTTTTAATATGTAATGGCCAACGCTGCATTGCCGTGGTAAAGGTCAGGTGAAGGTGTGTGGGCGAGGGACACACACACACACACACACACACACACACACACACACACACACACACACACACACACACACACACACACACACACACACACACACACACTTACTCAATGTTACCACTATGCTTTTCCAATTCATGCACTGTCAGTTTCACTAAACATAACAACCAGTATTCTTCTAACAAATATTGACGAATTATTTATCACATTATGAAATAGCATGCAATACTGGAAAAAAAGAAGAAAATCTTTTAACGCAACACACATAATCATGATGGAATTATACCCACCACACACACACACACACACACACACACACACACACACACACACACACACACACACACACACACTTTTATCTTTATTTTACATTTATCATTCCCTTTGAATAACCATCTCTTTGAAAACCACTCTTATTGTACATACACGGTTTCAAAGATCAAACCTTGGTAATGGATTTAACACATCAAATAAATATACGTGGAACTGGGCAGTAATATAAATTTGTTGGGCATATATTGTATTGTATTCTAGTCTATAAAGAGATAGGGGAAATTATTAGGCTATTTTCATTGTCTTTGTTGTCCTTGGCCAGCTTCCCTCTCTTATAATTAAAAAAGTAAATAAAATAAATGTAAGAATAAAAATTTCTGTAATAAGAAGATGTGGATGCAGAGTGACTGGGAATAACAGAGATGACTCCCCAAACGGAATAACACATGATTAATATGAGAGAGAGAGAGAGAGAGAGAGAGAGAGAGAGAGAGAGAGAGAGAGAGAGAGAGAGAGAGAGAGAGAGAGAGAGAGAGAGAGAGAGAATTTTGATCATGTACGTTTTCAGCTTTCAGTGGATTAATCTTTCCAATATAACACTTTGGTTGATGCGCCGAGACACTAAAAAAAAAAAAAAAAAAAGCGACTAGACTCCAGACATCTTACAAATACATATCCAAGAACACCACAGTAATATTTTTTTACACACTTGACATTTCTATTGAGTTTTTTTTTGTATATTTACCGCATATGTAGCAACTCGGCAAACCTGTGATCAGATTGTGGGTGGGGGGGTGAGTGAGCGAGCCCTGGGAATAAATCAATATGCAATCACAGTGGTCCCAGACGAGGCAGGTAAAAAGAGAGGAAGAAAAAAAAAAGGAGCCCCAAGTCAGGGAATCATCACGAATCACGGACTCCATCACAACCACACGCCCTGCGGCCACAGAGGGAGAGGGAAGGAAGACTGGACAGATATCTTTACGAGAATTCTCAATCTGAAAATCCTAAACCCGTGCAATTCATCTCTTAGTGCACGACAAATAGGGGAACTGAGGACCACGATTCACTCATGTACTGCCTTGGATTTCACACATGTACTGGATTTCACTCTTGTACTTGGATTTCACACATGTACTGCCTTGGATGGGTCTTGTTTGTGTTACCTTTCGATATTAGGAGATATTGAGGGAGATTCAGAGTATGAGTGTATTGGTTTAGGTGTCAGTCTGATGTCGTATTAATATTGTTAAGTATGTAGCTTTCATTAGGCGAATTTCTAGTCTTAGAATTTTAACCTCGTGAAGTTGAACTAATTTTGAAGCTACTGATGATGATTTTGAAACTAGAAATTTGGTTAAGAAAAACTTACATACTTAAGAATCTCTATTGATAAGGGAACTGGGTCTGAAAACTGCACAGAACACACCTAGACACCCACCCTCCCACACACACACACACTAAGTGGTATGTGTGGAGGCGAACGCAGTGGTAGATGATTATAGCAGAGATACTCTAAACCCGAGAAACACTGCACTGTAAAGCAAATGAAGAGTTAAGAGTTTAATTTTGAGCTGCAGGAGAGATACAAACACGACACCTTCTGGACTAAAGAGGTAAAGCAGGAAGGAAAACTGGCGATAACCACTTAATTGGCATGCGATTTGTGTTACTACCAAACACACACACACACACACACACACACACACACACACACACACAGACACACACGCACACACACACACACACACACACACACACACACACACACACACACACACACTGCACAGTGTTAACGGGAGAAAAAAAAAACATAAATTCTTGTTAGCTGTGATTGCCTGACACATAACAACCTTTTATTTCCTTTGATCAATGCAAGATTTTTTTTCTGAATATCTCTCTCTCTCTCTCTCTCTCTCTCTCTCTCTCTCTCTCTCTCTCTCTCTCTCTTTAGGCTCGCTTCTCTGCTATATTTCTCCCCATAAATTTCATTCGCCATTAACCTTCACCGTAATTACTTCTCCATCAGAGTGCATTGTCTTGCCTGTCCTCGCCACTAACTTACACCTCCACCATATTAAGCGAGAGACTTGACTTGCAGATATTCATGATCGCAAAAAGTTATCACTACCCATTCACGTTCTCACTGACACACGTAAAGCACATCGTTCTTAAGTCTAACTCCTTCAGTACTGGGACACATTTTCATATTTATTCTGCTTATTTGTTGATTTTATACAGCTTCAGAAACTCAATGTGGGGGATTAGAGTAGTATAGACTCTGGCCATTAATCTTTTAACCTGTATAGATTCTTCCTAATGTCAATAAAAGCGTCTAATCACACCCCAAATTCGTGGTAAAAATGTTTCTCTGTACCGAAGGGGTTAAGTTCAGTTTCCTGGCGTGAACTTTTGTTTCTTTGATTGCGTCTTCAGCATGTGTGTGTGTGTGTGTGTGTGTGTGTGTGTGTGTGTGTGTGTGTGTGTGTGTGTGTGTGTGTGTGTGTGTGTGTAAGAGATGGTGTTGCCGAAACTTTTGCGGGACTTAAAAGAGACAATTTCAAATATTCAGGAGTTTGCCCCCTCCCCCCCTCCCTCTCTCTCGCTCTCTCTGTTGCTGTGTTTCTCTTTGTCGCTCCTCATTCTGACCCATATCTTATATTTTATCTGTCAAGAATAGGAAAAAAATCAATATCAGAGACACCTTATTATAACTGTTATGTCTACACGAGGAGGGGAATGCTGCTCGCCCTTTTGTATATTAGAAGCGTAACCGGAGATAATAGATGAAGGAAATTACTGGTGATTAGTAATTGCCGAGAAATTAACTGGTATATCAACACCGTGATTGATAGAGTAAATAAGTCATTAATGAGGCCTGTCGGATTGAGCTGAGAGAGAGAGAGAGAGAGAGAGAGAGAGAGAGAGAGAGAGAGAGAGAGAGAGAGAGAGAGAGAGAGAGAGAGAGAGAGAGAGAGAGAGTATATACCTTTGTTCGTATCACATTTCCTTCAGCGCCACGAGGTTTAATGGAAACAGGGAATATAACATCCACGTTACAATTATTACTTTATCCTTTGCCTTTGACCACGTGATGGACAATACGTATTATAACCCCTTCAGTACTGTGACGCATTTTCATGTTTATTTTGCTTATTATTAGTCGATTTTATAGTCTCAAAAACTAATGTGGAGATTAAAATAGTAGTGACTCTGGCTATTAATCTTCAGACCTCCATACACCCTTCCTAATGTCAATAAAATCGTCTAATCATACCCCAAACAAAATGTGTCCCAGTACTGAAAGGGTTAAACAGAGGCACGGAATACAGCCCTTAATATGGAAATGGTTGTATAATAAAGATCATCCCAGGGAGATGAAGCAACACGACGTAATATGAGCCCTTTGATTCCCAGCTAGGCGGAGGGAGCACTCGCAATCCCAGTCTCCGAGGAGCGTGACGCAGCGCACCCAGTAATGGCGGGAAGCGACGCCTGGGAACCAACGCGTGTTATTGGAAAAGGAAACGACAATGCAATAACAACTATGTGAGTTTGTTGCGCCATCGGGATACGCCAGAGCATCGCGAGAGCAAAAGGGAGAACTCTGGAAAGCAGCAATGGCCGCGATGCACCGGAAGGAAGTCTCTCCACACACTCAAGTAGGACAAGGAAGAAAACCCCATGCTGACGAGTGATGTGGTGTCGGCGGTGTAGACAGCAGACGACACCGCCAGCAGCTAGGTGAAGGCAGCAATCTTTAGAACGCTGTTATGTCACATTCCTACTAGGATCGCCAATAATAGAAAGCTCGGACTCTCTCTCTCTCTTTCTCGATCTGCGTGCATGAACATACATCCAACTTTCCATAACAATAAAACGTGAAAAAACTGAATTGATATCAGTCCTAAGTACAAATTCATAAAAGACGCATAAAGCAGTTAGTTATTGAGTTGCATGATCACTATATTCAATATTCTTTATGCCATTAATCCCTCTAATATTAAAACGCATTTTAACACCGCTTTTTTGTGTGATTAGACGATTTCATTGAAAATAGGAAGGGTCTATGGATAACAGAAGTTTAATGGGCAGAGTCTGTATTATCTTCATCCCCCACATGAGTTTCTGAAGCTCTTTCAGATCGATAAATAATAAGCAGAATGAATATGAAAATGTGTTCCAATACTGAAAAGGTTAAGTTGATGATGTAAAGAATTGGGAGCCTAAGTAGCGCACACATTCCGCCACTAAGCTGTGTATACGGGACTCTTTGATGTACCTCAGTAAGTATTGTGAGTAAAGCAATATACAAGGCAGGCCACAGAACACTGCCGTCTTTCAATGTGACTTTAATGACTGTTGTAAAAGTTTCAGCCTTGCCTCCTGGGTGTTGGTCCAATGCTCCAGCCTGGGAACCTGAGGGACCAATACCTTTCTCAACATCGAAAACATGAATTCTCTCTCTCTCTCTCTCTCTCTCTCTCTCTCTCTCTCTCTCTCTCTCTCTCTCTCTCTCTCTCTCTCTCTCTCTCTCTCTCTCTCATCTGAAGAACCTTGTCTCTTTTTTAACTACAAGGCATTTCTATACGTGTAGATATCTAAGTTTTCTAAACTGTTATTATTGGCTCAGAGCTTCTCACATTTTAGACATTTGGATGTATGTATCTTAGAATAATTTTGTTGTGCGGCTTTGCTGTGGCACAAAACTAGTAAACTAATCAGTTTTTTTCCATGATAGTATAAATAATGGGGAACAGATGGGAAGGCGATTTCAAGAAGAGTTGAAAGAAATTTTCTTGGAGCTGTCAAAACTAACGAGGCCACATAAAAGTGTAGCCGGTGAGTGAATATCAGGAAATGATAGTCTTTCCTTTCTTATATTCATATGATTGTTTCAACAAAGTCAATCACAATAACAAGAGCTATAAAAAGATTTGTTAATAAGAAAAAGTTTTTTTTCATTCTCTTTCCTATAAGGACATCAGCTTTAAAGAATAGAGAAGTAGGACGTTCCTCATCAACTTAGGGCATCTTCGGGAAACACTTCAAGCCAAACTTATGAAACCATAAAGTCGTTTCAGCGAATGTCATATCGAAGAGACAAGTTTTATAGAGCGCCAGCAAACAGCACTGACTTTTCCACGGCGTGAGTTGGAGCTGCACCGCACTCTGCTTCAGCTTGAATCGAAGGAAACTTTAAAGTAGTGTTTCTTTACCTGAGATGCGACCGCCGCTGGGTTACCAGTATCAACTTAAAGGGACGCTGGGAAGGGCGTCTGTGGAGCGTGTACTCATATCTTACTCAAGTCAGGCCACACATCAACAGCTAATCAGGGGGTGGAAGGCGGTGTTGTGTACAGCCGATTGGTTACCATTTCATTCTCTATGATCTTAGCATTTTCTATATCTTCTCTATATATATTTTTTATTTTTAGGATATGTTTTGTTAAGTAAATATACCATTTTTTTTAACATAATCATACTGACTGAAGAGTTACACTTAGATCCAATATATGATTTATCCGAACTCCCTTTATGTGAACACACTAATGGCTATTGTTAAAGTCATACGTAAGTCTGTAGGGCCATCACAGGATTCATGTTCTGACACACGAGTAAAGCTGATGTCTTGAGCATCAGTAATTCAAAACGTAGGAGCAAACTAGTCTATGAGAAATCAGAGCTCCACACAGTAACACACAACACACAACGCAAACCTTGCCTGCCTCTAATACACCGAGTCTACCTGATTTCATACTAAGGTGCTTTAATCTCCTTTCCGTCTCTGGGGACCTCAATTCATGTCAACAGTCTTATCACGTAATGTTCGTATCTAAATTCACGAAAGTTTCGCCAAAGACCAGAATAGCCATCCTTCCTCCATTCAGCCTCGTCTTGACGCTCGATGCAACAGCACAGAGGCTTTGGCCGCCCTCCACCGCACTGAACCTTTCCCGGTACACAACAACGGCGGCAACAGTTCACACGAGGGCGATGCTGTGCCATACTCTGAGTCTCGCATCAGACCTTAACTTCCACGACTTCTAAGCCACGAACAACCTCCACCACTTCCTCGTGTCCTGAATCCACGTCTCCTTCAATCCTCTGTCAAAACGGTATTTCCATTTACCATTTCCTCGTCCATATAGATGTCATCGTCAATTTTTCTCTGGTATTCTCTGTCTATCGATCGTCTTAAAAGCATAATCACATTGGATAAGAGATTTCAACCTAAGGAAACCAGAAAAAAATGTCCATTACGGTTCTGCTGAGGAGAGAGAGAGCTCAGCGAGTCTTTGCAATTAAGTTTGGGTCGCAAATCCATCTGCATGCAGGAGAGAGTCAAGTTAGGGTCGACAGGCAAAGCTCACATGTACACTTCCTCCTTTCCGAGAGAAGGTCAACGAATCACCTCAATGAAAATGCTTCCCGAAGATTGTTGTGCATGCAAAACACACACCCACACCCACACCCACACACACACACACACACACACACACACACACACACACACACATGGGATAAAGAAAGTAAAGAAAAAAACCCACACAAATGCACTAATTTCGAGTATTGGCATGGCGTGCTCTTCTCTCCACACTTCCTGCTCTCCCCTCTCTTTTTTTCTCTTTTTCTTCTAGTGGTGGAACACACGCTCAGTGGCATGACAGAGGGAAGTGCCAATGACAAAATTCATAGAAAAGAAAAAAAGAGGAAAAAATTAGATGAAATCTTTAATTCATAGTAGACATTTTCATATTTGTTAGAGAGAAAGAGAGTAAGAATGTGATAAAGGAGTAATGAAGAACAAAAGTCTGCTTAATATTGTTTCATAGGGACAAGTTTCGTAAGAGTAACGACATCAGACTTGAAATATTGACGTGATGTCTGAAAGGTTGTAAGTATAATATGTATTTAGATATGTATACTAATATAGATATCTTTATTTGAGTTTATGAATGTACCACTCCACATTCCATCCTTCGCTCTTACTACATAGCTCATTCCTATACACACACAAAAAAAGAGCAATATTTCGTTCTCAGGCATAAAGTGATACGAACAAGGGCAGTTTCCTGAATGTTCCTCTTTTACAACGTTAATTCATTTCACGGTCGGCTCACTTCGTTATGCTGCATTACGAGTTTCAGGATAATCGGCTTGAGGTCACACACACTCCCACGTCCGGTGGCCAACAACTCCCGCCGCCAGAGAATGGATCAGTGTCGGGGTGAATAAGTCGCGATGCTCAATAACGCGTCACCGGCGATAAGTAATGGAGCGGCGGTAAGTTATAATGGAGTGGGAGGCAGAGACGGAATGGTGACGCTCAGTGCAGGTCCCGCCGCTATGTGTGTGTGTGTGTGTGGCTCCGTTGCCTACACACGAGTGAAGACGAAATAGGAAGAATAGCCATTTGTAAGAGGTTTCTGTTCTTCCTCTTTCTGTTTCTGGTACTGATTCTGAACTTGGCCGCTCTGCGTTGCCTGAGTGTCACTGATGAATTGGCAACGAAAGAGTTCACAGGCAGATATCTTTACGGTGATAGTTGCACGGTTGTGTTGGAGAAGGGATGGGGTACCTACATCAGGGAGGGTTAAGTAAAGGGGACTTTTTCGTGATTTTATGGCAGATAAGTACCCCTTCCCCCCCCCCCCCCTCTCTCTCTCTGAAAGACCGTCAAAAAAGTTCACGCATAGACTATGTTATCCCTTACACATAGATCGTTGCTACACATCAACTAATTAAATGGATTGATGATTGATTTAGAAAGGGATGGCGCGACAACATCGCGGTCATATGACGCCATTAGTTAGGTAACACAAATTTGCTTTTACCACCAGTTTCCACTGTAACATTAGAATCCCAGTGATTTATAAAAATGATCCATATCGCTTCATAAATAAGGAAATGTGAAAGAAAGAATTCGAAAAATATAACGTTTATAAGAAAATAACAGAAAGAGATGAGAAAGAGAATCACTGAGTCAACAGAGATGAAAAAGGAAAAAAAGAAGGAAGAAAGGCGGGAAGGAGAAAGAAGAAACGGCATCACTTCCCCCACACAATGGGATCGTCACTGAAACGGCCAGTCTCTGCCCACGCAGGCACGAGGCGCGCACGGAACACCACAATTAGAGGCATTAAAAGAGGCAGCTGAGACGCGCACCGTAAGAGCCTGACCCGCCGCCGCCACCTCAGCAGCAGCGAGGCGGCGGCGACAACAAAGCCACCACATAGAGGAGAGAGGCGCACGAGACCACCAAGAGTCCCCTCCCACCACACCACCACCACAGTGCTTTAGTGGCGCCAAACACGACCCATTTCATTCCAACCCAGAGAGAGAGAGAGAGAGAGAGAGAGAGAGAGAGAGAGAGAGAGAGAGAGAGAGAGAGAGATAAGAGACCCCCCCAGCAATAGTGTTGAGCTTAGCCTGACATCTGGCGGGATCCCGAACATGTGTGTCTGCCTGTCTGTCTGTCTGTCTCTCTCATTTCCCTGAGTGACTGAGTGAGCCAAACGCCACACGAAGACTCCCTCCCTCCTAAATGAACAAGGTGCGCCGCGTCCATCGCCGCTAAAGAGACGCGACTCCCGGGGAAGAATATTGCGTCAGTCTCAATAAAGGTCAGTCACCGTGATTGCAGGTTGAGACGCGACTTGATTAACTTAATGAACCTGTCCAAGGGAACTGGACAGGGAGGGAAGGCGTGGCTTGTACGGAGGATGAGGAGGAGAAAGAGAAAGAGAAAGAGGAGGAGGAGGAGGAAGAGGAGAAGGAGGGGGAGGAGGATTGTGGTGTGAATTAACAGTGATGCTGTTGTTGGAAATTATTATTCTTTTGAATTAATTAATTAATTTATTAACTAATTTATTTATTCATATATTTATTTATTCATTTATTTTCTGTTTTTGAGAGAGAGAGAGAGAGAGAGAGAGAGAGAGAGAGAGAGAGAGAGAGAGAGAGAGAGAGAGAGAGAGAGAGAGAGAGAGAGAGAGAGAGAGAGAGAGAGAGAGAGAGAGAGAGAACGACAACGCTGGAAATATTTTTAATACTGCTGTTAGATTACATGAAAATAAATTGCAATGATAAAAGAGGAAAAAAAAGAAAATGATGAATAATGATCACCACAATGACTGCTCCGGAGTTATCTATAATGCATATATTTTCAAGAAACACTCCCTTCCGATACAACATACAAAACGTCAGAAGGGAAGGTGAAAGTTTTAGAAAATAAAGAGAAACATTCGACAACATGAGGTTTGGCTGGGGTCAAATTTGAAGTCCCTGTAATCAGCTTAGGGCGTATTAGGACGTGACGGCCAAGGGACACGACAAAGCTCTCCTCTCATGTCCTCAGAGCACGACAGGGACACGGTGACCCCCGCACTGGCAGGCGAGGCTGATGGAGGAATATGCATTAATAAATATTTAGGTGTGTGTTTGTATGTGTGTGTGTATGTAAGTTGGTAAGTAAGGGGATAAATAGAGAGATGTGGAGGTAAAGAATGGTTTGTATAAGGAAATCAAAAGGTATAGGTAGCAGTACTTTTTTTATACAGGCTGGTTAAGGACAACAACAACAAAACGAAAGAAAAAAAAATTCCTCTATAGAAGTCATAAGCAAAACCAGTCGGGAATAAATCCAATTCCCTACCTCTGTTTTCCTTCCATCTCCCCCCCCCCCCCCCCACACACACACACTCACCAAAAAAAAAGTACATTTAGATTCCACTCCCAACAGAAAGGTCAGAAGCGCTTTACCAAATTTAGATTTTTCAAGAGTTCGCGTCAGAGGAAGAAAAAAAAAAAAATACAGAATCAGGCAGGGCGTTCCAGAGTTTATAGCAGTGATAAAACGAATATTGTGAGACGAAGCGAGAAGGTTGAGTGACTGCAAGAAGGGTCAAACACTCGCGTATCAAAGAACAATGGCTTTACTCACAAAGATGCACAATATTCACACCAAACACAAAACTGCATTGAAAGAAAATTCGTCAATGGAGAGATGCAAAACTATGACAGCAACACAAATATGAATACAATAAATAAACAAGAGAAAAACACCTTAACTGAAACGAACGAGCTGAATGTCACGAGATGAATTCTAAAAATGGCCGGTCATGTTTGGATATTTTTCAAGACAGAAGGATAGACGGCATTCAGGTTCAGGCGAAAGGGGGTTCGAGCGCTGCTGGGAAAGTTAGGATGAACGAGAGAGAGGCTGATGGAGAGGCAGACAGAGACGAACAGGAAGAATAAAGAATGGAAATGGATTATAGAAGGGGTGGACTCGGAAGAAAATGTTAGTAAGGCGAGAGAAAAGAGAGAAAAGATAAAGATTGGCCAACATGAGGAGCAAAATACTTGATAAAATCACAGTAAAACATGAAACCAATCTTCAGTTACAGAGAAGGAGTCTGGAATTGATTTTACTTTTCCTTATAAAACGCCATGACAAAGGAATTAATGCGAGAGAGAGAGAGAGAGAGAGAGAGAGAGAGAGAGAGAGAGAGAGAGAGAGAGAGAGAGAGAGAGAGAGAGAGAGAGAGAGAGAGAGATAGAGTGATATGCAAGACACGACCTTCTCTGGTCTCGAAACAGTCTTAAGTGGCTTATAAGAACACACACACACACACACACACACACACACACACACAAGGAGAGGCCAAACACCTTTTATCACCGGTCGGTCGCCACACTCACTTTGGCCTTGTTATTTCCTTGAGAAGAGGAGGTGGTAAGTCGTCATTACCTCTCGAGACAACCTTGGTGAATGTGGAAAGAATTGGGCAAGGACGAGGAAGTGCTGCGAGAGAAACACCGTCTAAGTAGGTGTGAAGGTGCGAAAGAGTGAGTGTGTAAGGGTGTGTGAGTGTGCTCGCGCGCGGCCCACAACCAAGAAGCCACTCACAGCGACAGGTACAGCGACCGTCTGACCGTCTGACCGTCTGACTGCAAAGCTATCAACCTTTGCTCCCCACTCCTGCACTCACAGTTTCTCACACGTCAAGGCTTCAAAAGGACAGGAGGCAAAGGTGTAGACTCTCTCTCTCTCTCTCTCTCTCTGACACGCACCCATATACGTTTTCCTTGCATATTTCCTCTAACGTTTTAATTCAAGTTGCTGACTGCTATGTTTTCAGAAATATTAACTTTTGCAGGAAATTCTACTTGATTTATATTAGTGTTATTTATACGTATTACTTATGTGTGTATTGATGTGTTAATCGATCAGTTTTAAGTCTTTTTTTCTTTATTTTTGTTGCCCTTGTTCAGCTTTCCTATCTTACATAAAAAAATTATCTCACATTAATCTTAAGACTTTCCCAGAACGAGAATAAAAAAGAAATGATGAATTAGTGAGTGGTTTATTAAGGCATTGACAATGTAGACAGATTACGCAAAATTATTCACTACGCACTGGATGAAATGCTGCCAACCAACTTTTCTGGAATTTGAAGAGAAAACAAATAGCAATGAGAGAGAGAGAGAGAGAGAGAGAGAGAGAGAGAGAGAGAGAGAGAGAGAGAGAGAGAGAGAGGGGAGGGGGGGGGGGAGGCAACAGCTCGCTACACCCACTAATGGTCCATTTCTCTTTTAAATTACATGAAGATCTTTTTCGTGTGTGTTTGTAATAAAAATTTATGTTTATTAGGAATCGCAACCAACAAGGGCGGGTGAAAATATACATGTTGTGTGTGTGTGTGTGTGTGTGTGTGTGTGTGTGTGTGTGTGTGTGTGTGTGTGTGTGTGATTGCGCACGTGCCTGTAGTATCTGTTTTGCATGGAAATTGCACTTTTACCATGAATATTGCATAGAAATCTTGAATGAAATAAAGTCTGTAAAAAAATCCTTGTTATCTATAATTGTAGTTTTTGCTTTGTTTCCAGGGATTGAAATAACAAAAAAGAAGAAGAATGAAATAACGAGTCAGGAAGTGGCAGACACACAGCAACAGCAAACTTTTCATTTTATTTCACGTCGCGTTTCATGATGCACGGCAATCCTATGTTGAGAGAGGGAATTATTTGAGTCTTTCAGCTGTTTTAACTCATTTGAAGGTGCTTAAGCGATAAGACTGTCGTGCATCGCTAAACTTTATACAAAAAAGTTAAAAGAGGGTAAAAGCCACAGAACTACAGGACACTCATGCCTGGAGACTGTTACGAATACAGTGTAGAAGTCATGGTAGATAAAAACCTTAGCATCTTGATATACGGATCAGTGTAAAACTCGTGTCTAGCTGAGTTATTTTTCTTTTCCTGGTTTCTTCAAGTATCCACAGACAAAACAAACACTGGTATAGGTTTTCCGTTGACTTTTCCCCGCCAGAACAGGCGTCGAGACCCGCACACCGCCAAAGCTTATGCTCACACTAAGCCAGAACTGCTTGATGGAAACTACCAGTATTGTGTTGGCTTCCTCTATATCAGTGGTTCTCAAACTTTTACAGGCTAACGCCCCCTTGGCTAACAGGTGGATTCCTAGCGCCCCCCTCACACACACAGGCGAACACAAACTTTATATATATATATATATATATATATATATATATATATATATATATATATATATATATATATATATAGTATATA
>CM035188.1:16611460-16624529 GCA_020233015.1 Callinectes sapidus | reverse complement strand
GAGGAGAGAGAGGGACGATGACCTGTTGAAGAGAGAGAGAGAGAGAGAGAGAGAGAGAGAGAGAGAGAGAGAGAGAGAGAGAGAGAGAGAGAGAGAGAGAGACGCTATGGTAATTTAGGTTCTTCATAGAATTGAGCAAATATTAGTCTCAGTAGGTCAAGCAAATGCTCCTCCTTCGCTTTCCCCTTCTATCCATTAAGGTATTATGATGGACCTGAGATTGAGAAGATTTGAGAGGCTGAGGCTAAGTATATATGTGTATTTCTAGGAGGTTAAGAAGCTTATTGGGGGGATTTTCCGGGACTGTATTATGTGGTGTTTGTCAAGTGAGGAGATGTAGGAGGTATAAATACGTGGTTTTCTATGTTGTGGGTTCTTGAGTTGGGTAATAACAAGAAGCTAACTCGTGAATGTCGGGATAAAAGAAGCGATTGGTGAATAGAAGAAAGGCATCGAATGAAAGATAAATAGAGAGGACTTAAGAGGAAGAATGAGAGCTTGCAGGGAAGATGGATTGAATAGAAGGTACATAAAAATAGATGAATAGAGGAATTATATAGGAAAGGAAGACAACATACATACATACATACATGCATACATACATACATACATACATACATACATATATACATACATATAAAAAAGGAAGAAAGAAAGAAAGAAACAGAGAAAGAAAATACAAAAAAGCAAGGACAGAAATAAGAAATCAGCGAGAGATGATGAAAGAATCTGAGACGAGATGAGATAACAAACTTCACTCATAAACGGACAAAGACAATCTGAAGAAAGAGCATCACTTGTCTAAGCCACACGACAGAGAAGAGCATCCTGTCACTATAACACACACAAACACACACACACTCACACAAACACACACACACACACACACACACACACACACACACACACACACACACACACACACACACACACACACACACACACGAAGAAGACAAACACAATACGACAATTTCATCTCCACTTTCCCTTGTGTACAAATGGCAAACTAACCATTCTAAGCTCTTTATAGGTAAATTCCTGCCACCACAAGAATAAGACGTTAAATACTTCTCTAAAAATTAACTCTATTGTCGACTTCAAGAATAAGTATTTATGTATTTTCTTTTCTTTACTAATAGATTTTATATCATTTTGCCTTATGTCCAAGATGTGATTGTCCAGAAAATCAGTCTCAGCTCTCCTACTTTTAACAAGAAGATTAAAGAAACACTTTTCACTACGATTTCCTGGAGCATAGGATATCAATTACTTCAATTCAATACTTTAACTGCTTTCTTGTACATTTTCCTTAACTACAAATCACTCTGCCATCTTTATTTGTTATAAACCACATCCAATCTTTATATCTGGCAGATATTGCAAAATCTATTCTTCCTTATACCTCTATCTCTTCGTATATCAGTGAAAGACTTCAAACAAAGTAAATACTTTGCAAGATTTATGTTATATTAAGATTTGCAAGATTTATGTTAAATTTCACGATGTTTTTGCGCTGTAGTGGCGTATTAAGACGATCTTTACCTGAAATACTGTAGGGTTCAAGTGACCAGCCGTGTATCAAGGTTCATGTAAGGTGAGTCACCACCCAACACCCGCGGCGTCATCTTGGATTCTTATTTCATCGGTCATTTTAAGCCTTATCTGTCAATCATTACAGGCTCATCTTGCCACAGTATGCAGCAATGGTATTAAGCTTTCATATGACCCATTCAGACATAGCTTTCATGGTCAAGTTTAAGTTTAATGAAGGTGGGAGTGAGATAGGAGGGGGGGCCGTACCCCACCACGGGGCCTCCGCCAGCCGGCTCATTTATCAGGATATTTTTTTCGTTTCTGAACTGTTTATTTGGGATCAATAGTCAAATTTAACGCTTTCTATGAATACTGCGGTGAGTTTCAAGTCATTTCCGTGCGTGTAAGGGGTGGAGGTAGCTGTGGTTGGCGTTATTAGGGTGGTAAATAAGAAGGGATTTTTGCGCTAAATTTCTTGGAACGCCCAATGCCCTTTTTTATTTAAGGCTCTATCAAGTTGTTATTATATGCAAAAGGTAGTCCATATACAATGATGTTTTATGCCTAAATCTCAGTGAAATGAGTGGAGAGGAAAAGTGTTATTTAGCGGTGTCAAAGTTACATTAAAAACTTATTTATCAGCCTGTCAATAGTTTATTTCTTCCTTTAACTCACTCTAAAGTGTTTAAAATAATTAAGAATAACTAATCAATTGTTTTGAAATGGGTTTTGGTTTCTTTGAAGTGGTAGTTAATGGATATTTAACGAGTGTAAAAAATGGTCATATTTTTATAAAACACGCTTTTTTCCCGTAGAATTTCTTTAGAATTACTGTTGTTAGGAGTGTGTTTATACTTTGGGAATTAGTTATCCTATTTATCACGTCGGAACAGATACATTAGTTTGATCTGACATCGTTTTATCGAGGGGTCATTTTTAAAATGGGTTACGCTACGTAAATATAGAGCACCTGTGACGTCATCAGCCGTGACGTCATCAGCTGTGACGTCATCAGCTGTGACGTCATAGGGCAGCGGGCGCCTCCCTGCCCCCTTGCCTTCCTGACGTATATGCCATATATAGCATGAGTTACTGTATGCTTACCGTGTGTGCGTGTGTGTGTGTGTGTGTGTGTGTGTGTGTGTGTGTGTGTGTGATGCTGTAATACTGTTATATTGGCTCTCCATATCTAGCATTGTGAAGTGATTTTTCGGGTATTTTGAGGTGTGTGTGTGTGTGTGTGTGTGTGTGTGTGTGTGTGTGTGTGTGTGTGTGTGTGTGTGTGTGTGTGTGTGTGTGTGTGTGTGTGTGTGTGTGTGTGTGTGTTGTGGTGCTGTAGTACTGTTATATTAGCTCTCCATATCTAGCATTGTGAAGTGATTTTTTTCGGGTATTTTGAGGTGTGTGTATGTGTGTGTGTGTGTGCTTAATCAATAGGCAGGGGATAGATGATGATGATCGCCAACCACTCCTGCACCATTTCCTGTCCTACTGCCCGGCGATAGCCGCCCTGATAGCGGCACAGTCACCATCCGCGCAGCCTGACAGTGGTGGTGGCTTGCTGCTCACCCACCGCGAGACCAGCTGGGCTGCTCTACTTGTCCGCCACCATGTAGGCTGCTGCTCTCCTTCACCCCGCTGACCATCCCTTTTTACTGAGGGTGCTGTGCTCCTTCCTGGCCGCACCTCCACCCACCCACTTGAAGCGCAGCCATTGTCGCCACAGCGCCATGACGAAACGCCTGCTCTACTCGCACCACCATTGTCTGGCAATAGCAGTCATGTATATTGTATAATTATAATATGTATGTATTTGCTCCACACAATAAACATTTAAACAATAATATCTCGCTCAATCTTTCTTTAGGGTGTTCCCTGCAAACTTTCCTTTAGTGGCTGCCTTCCAATATCATGTTTCTTGAGTGGTGAAGTAAAAGTAAAAAAAAAAAAAAAAACATCATTTAGTGGATAAGAATATTCCTATAGGAGATAGCGATGTCTTTACTACAGAATGAAGTCAATAACGACGCCCTAATATTACTCACTACGTTGGTGGAGGATACCGTTTGTCGTTAATTAACAGCGACAGACGCCTGGATTGAAAACACAGGCTCAAAAGTAATAGTCCGTGGAGAAGGATAAACAAAAACAACCTGTCAGGTCATGTTTTATGTCATTTAGGTTTTCTAAAAACAAACTTAAATATTAGCTGCTTCTGATGCCACCCTACCGCCCCCTTTCGCCTCACCGCCCCCCAAGATCGTTTCACCGCCCGCAGAACCACTGCTCTATATGGACGAGTAATCACAAGAAAGTGCGGGTTGGCAGTGGTGTAGAATATTTTGTACTGAGCTGAGGGAAGCAGAGTGAATAGGGACATCCGCAGGGCACTGTGAGAACGTTACCTGGAAGACTTAGCTTCAGGGTTTCGTCATCTTGCTCGTACCCTGACGCTTGTGATGGAGACTGCCCTGACACCTGGTGCCTGTCGGGCATTGTATCACTACGAGTGACGCAAACCAAAGTGAAAGTGCGTGTGCAGGAGAAGGTGTTTCCTGGAGTACCGCAGGCTGAGACACATTCCGGGAAGAGATGAAGGAGCACCATTGTGTAACGTGCCAAGGTATAACATAATAGGGAGACGATATTGATAAGAACAAAGGTACAAAGAAACAAAGAAGACAAGACACAAGTGACGGAGCGGCCAACACCAACAAGACGAACAAATGAGCAGACTTTTGTGAGCCAGATATGAAGACAAGACACAGAGCGACATCTATTGACAATGAACTAGGCTGACGATGCTATAAACACAATACAATCAAGTGAAATATTGCAGAGAGAGAGACTACCAACATATCATTAGAAAGTAAACATATAAGTTCCAGAGTCATTGAGGTGAGGTGAGGCAGGTGGAGTCACAGGGCACACAAGGTACGGAAACGCCGGCAATGGTCGCTAATAGAATCCTTCCATCACCCTTGGGAGACAACAGCCGCTGCCTCTCACAGCTCCATGCACTTGATGGGCGGCATCGCTCAGCGGGACGCTCGCTTCCTTCAGGCGCCATATATTGTTTTCCTTTCTCTCTCACTCTATTCTTCATGTGGTAATAATAAAATCTTCCTCTATATGTATTAATCCTTTTGAATATTTTGGTAATAGGAAAAGTCATATTTGCCATTTGTGGTTTGATGTTTTCTCAGTGTAAACAGCAATTATAGACAAGGGTACTTTTCTAATCTTGATCTATTATTCTTAAAGATTTACGTAATATATTTTCCGTATTTATCGATGTTTAAAAAGAAAGCCTTCCTATACTTACACCCACACACCCACCCATCTACACACACACACACACACACACCTTCCTTTCAGGGGACTGGCAATTAGTGGTTTTTTAATTTTCACTATTTTTGTTGCCCATTTTGGACAGCTCCCCCCTCTTACATAAACACACACACACACACACACACACACACACACACACACACACACACACACACACACACACACACCAAAAGCACACAACTTTAATTCCCACCTTGTTCACTCACAACTAACCACCACCACCACCACCACCACAACTTAATCCTTCTCTAATAACCTTTACTACCAAGCTATGTACCTGCACTGCCTGGGGAACTGAGAGATGCGACGCAAGAGGAGGGGAAAGTTCGACGAGGAAAAAATCAAGTGTCCCGGCAACAATTTCCTCCACTGGTAATGCAAGAGGAAGGGAAGGGAAGGGAAGGGAAGTCTGTACGTAGAGGGGCGCTTAACTTTACTCACTGGCCACTGTTCCTGACTCAGCTCGCCTCTACAATAGATTAGCGAGCTCCTTCATCTTCTCGTCGCGTATTAGGAGTTATTTCTATGTATGTACCTTTTTCTTAAACGAATTTCTAGTGTTAAAATTTATCTTAACCTCCAGAAATTAGTCTTGTAGTAAACTTGAAGCTACTGATGAGATAATGGCTAAAGAAGAACTCCAATTTTGGGAGGTTAAAATTAGAAATTTGTCTAAGAATGTGTTACATACTTAAGAATCTCTGTTAATACGGGTCCTAACTCTCTGGTCTTAACTCTCTTAAGTGTAATGAATGTGAGTTATTTATTTATTTATTTATTTATCTATTTTCGTGGTGGTTGCGATGCTGCTGGTGGCTTCAGTGTTTTTAGTGATCCAGGGACGTGTATTCCTGTGTGTGTGTGTATGTGTGTCGGGTCTTGTAACCCCTTCAGTACGAGGACACATCTCATATTTTTTCTGCTTATTATTTCCCGATTTTATACAGCTTCAAAAATTCATGTGAGGATTAAAATCGTACGGACTCTGGTCATTGATCTTCTGACCTCCATAGATCCTTTTTAATGTCAATAAGATCGTCTAGTCACACCCCAAACTCGTGGTAAAAATGTGTTGCAATACTGAAGGGCTTAAACCATGATTTTTGTGAGTATTGGGGAAAAAGACAAACAAACAGCATCTACTCTCACTCCTAACGGTACATGCATATACACAGTCCACAACCTGAGGTGTGTGTGTGAATCCTTGCTTCACAATACTTCGCTCACCACTCTCGCCACCCTCTGAATCCATTAAATCAACGCCCGCACTAGTAAAACTCCACGTATACTGAATCACCACCTCTTGCCACCCTGCTTCCCTCTCGTTCAACTTTTTACCAACACAGATATCACTGGAATCATCAGCCTCTCTTCGATCTCACCCCAACCCTCGCCCATCAAACCTCGGCCCTCCATTCCTCTTAATACGTGTGTCCTTAAGTGATATCTGTGTGTGATTTCAAGTAAGGACTCTCGATGAATTTTATACACAAAAGGTAGAAACTGTAAGAGAAATACGCTTGCTAAGATAGAAAGACTTTAACGATTCCTCTTAATACGTGTGCCTTTAAGTGATATCTGTGTGTGATTTGACAGAAGGACTCTCTATGAATTTATACACAAAAGGCAGAATCTATAAGAGAAATACGCTTGCTAAGATAGGAAGACTTTAACAATTTCTCTTGCTATTTGTGTTCTTAGGCAATGTGTCAGTGTGTGACTTTGAGCAAGCTAGCGCAATGATTACATAAGATACGGGGAATGACTTATAGGATGATACACTCGAGTTGACGGTATACAATAATGATTCCCCTTTAACTTTGTGGTTAGTGATGTTGTCATCGTACGAACTACACTTAACCAAACACACTTTTACATTTTCTTGTATGGGTTGATGTGGTTGGCTATACACATAATATGGGAAAGGACTTAGAAGAATACACACTCGAGTTAATGGTAAAAAAACTATTATTCTCCCTATTATCATCATACGAGCTATAATTAATAAAACACATAGATTTCCTTTTATGGGTTGGTATGGTCGGTTATACACATAATATGGGGAGGGAATTAT
The DNA here is from genome assembly GCA_020233015.1 of Callinectes sapidus. NCBI lineage: Eukaryota > Metazoa > Arthropoda > Malacostraca > Decapoda > Portunidae > Callinectes > Callinectes sapidus. The sequence goes on along the minus strand of CM035188.1, from coordinate 16,617,571 downwards.
AAGAATACATACTCGAATTAATGGTAAAAAGCCCCGATTATTCTCCCTCTTATCATCATACGAGCCACAATTAATCAAACACATAAATATTCTCGTATGAGTTGATGTGGTTGACGATCATGTTTAATCTTGTATCCCACGCCTCACTGTCGCCGTAACCTATTCCTCCCTTCGTCCCTGCCAGCCTCCCGCCGAGGACACGCTGCACCAACACTCACACTTTGCTCTTTTCTCTCCCTGAGTTACGAGGCCTGCCAGTATCGACACATTACTCCCAAACTTTACTTGTGATGGAGTGAATGGGGAGGACGGCAGGCGGCGATCAGAGAGAGAGAGAGAGAGAGAGAGAGAGAGAGAGAGAGAGAGAGAGAGAGAGAGAGAGAGAGAATATCGTGAAAATTATACGTGTGACAGAGTGTGAAATGTGCCGCGTGGGATGTGAGCCTCAGGGTTGGCTATCACTTATTTCCATGGGTGACGTGGACCAATGAGCGAGTGGGTGAGTCGCTCTCCCTCCCAGAACGTCACTCTTGTGTTTCCTTCCCTCTCTCTCCCCTTACCCTGCTTCTCTCTCTCTCTCTCCTCCAGTTCTTCATCCTTACTTTTCAGAATAAAATGATAATTCTATCTTTCTTTCCTCTTCCACTTTTATCTTTACCTTTATCTTTCTCTCCTCTTCCACTCTTCTCCAATTCTTCATCCTTCCTTAACACAATGAAATAATAACTTTATCTTTTTTTCCTCTTCCACTTTTCTCTCTTTTACTTCTTCATCCTTAATTTTCACAATAAAATAATGACTAGATAACACACACACACACACACACACACACACACACACACACACACACACACACACACACACACACACACACGATTATTTCCCAAGGTCTCACTCTCTAGTTAGTTGATCATTAAATTCAAAGCAAGACTCAACTCGTCACTTTTGTTCGCGCGGGTAAGGGTGTCCGGCAGCGAGGAACGGATGAGCCAAACAAGATACCGTTTGTGTGCAACTGGTGACATTAACAACGTTTTATTTATAGTCACGTACCTCTATTATGTAACCCCCCCCCTCTCTCTCTCTCTTTCTCTGTAACTCGCCGTAACTTTGTGTGTGTGTGTGTGTGTGTGTGTGTGTGTGTGTGTGTGTGTGTGTGTGTGTGTTTCCGAGTGGAGCAGCAGCATTATGAGGATTCTCTGTACTAAGCGAAAGGCTGTTGGGGCGATATTTTTACGTTGCGAGCGGAGGGAAAGTTTGTGTGTCGCGTTGTTTCTGTGAGTTACAAAGGGATGGCCGGCCGGTGCACTCGTCATTTAAAGCGAGGGAGAGCCGGCAGCGAGGACAGGGTCAAACAGGTGAGGCGGCTGTTGTAAAGAGGATAGAGAAACACGGTGGAGGCTTGGGGAGAGAGAGGGAGAGAGAGGGAGGGTATGGCGTATGGCGTGTTGTATGAGGAGGGACTGAGGCTTCCAGGTGGAGGACAAGATGCTTAAATAGATGCCGGTCCTTCACTATTGTTGTTATGTATGTATCACCATTGTCGGATTCACTGGAAGGTTGTACGATAGACTGTGAAGGATCCTATAGAGACTGGAGGCAGATTTTTTTTTCCTTTATCTCTTCATGTAAGAGGGAAGATCCGACCAAGACAAGAAAACAACAACCCCTAAAATGGTCACTTAGTTGCCAGTCCCCGAGCAGGTCCGACAGATTCAGCCAAAAGGATGGGATTATATGACTTGAAACCTCCCTCTTAAATGAAATCAAGCCGTAGGAAAATTGAAATATATAAGCAGGCAGGGAATTCCAGAGACGCAGAAGACAAAATCATGACTTTACCAGTGGAGAGGCAGCATGCAACTCACGTAAAGAGAAGGATGCTCAAGAGTAAAGAAAACGATGCTCATAAACACACACAACACGACATGGTAATTACGTTAGACAAAGGGGAGCAAAACCTCGACCATCACAGAGTTACGTCAGCACATCAGTAAGCACCAGAGAGAGATTTAATGGAATGAGAGTGAATACTGTCCCAGCATTGTCTTTTGGAAATTAATGTCAGCGATATTAAAAGGGAGAAGTAACCTTTTCTTCTCTTTTTTTACATGAGAAGTGTCTGGTCAAGGAAAAAATAAAGTATTATCAAAAAAACGCCTACGGTCCTTAAAAAGTCTTATAGGAAGGAGATTTTTTTTTTTTTTTTCACTGAAAGAGGATACATTCTACCTTCATTTGGGATCGCGATAATGTGTGTGTGTGTGTGTGTGTGTGTGTGTGTGTGTGTGTGTGTGTGTGTGTGTGTGTGTGTGTGTGTGTGTGAGTTGGGTACGTTAATGCCAAGAAGTAAAAGAATAAAGCACTGGAAAATAAAATAGAGAAAGTGCAGTTTTTAATGTGCGAGGGAAGGTGATGAAATAAACAATTAAAAGGTTATGTCAGCAACTTGTTGGGGGGGGAGGGGAAGAGAGAGAGAGAGAGAGAGAGAGAGAGAGAGAGAGAGAGAGAGAGAGAGAGAGAGAGAGAGAGAGAGAGAGAGAGAGAGAGACGGTAAAATAAAATGGTGTGCAGGCAAGAATACGGAAATAGGGTCATTAGTACGTAAATTTTCCACCACCACCACCACCACCACCACCACCACCACCACCACGACAACTATTAACTTAAAACTCTTTCTTCTCCTCTACTCATTATTCTTTTATCTTATTTTCCTTAACCTCACTTCTATTCCCTATATTTCCCATTCTCTATTCCTGCCCCATGTGTCTGCGAGTCTAATACTTTCAGGATGAGGAGGAATAACAGTCAATATATATATCCATTTAATTTACCTTCCCCCGTCTTTCATATATCGCATCATGTCACTCGTTCACATAAAACACATAGAAAACGAAGATGATGAAAGAGGATTAATGATATGTAAGAATGATGATTATTACCAGAGAGAGAGAGAGAGAGAGAGAGAGAGAGAGAGAGAGAGAGAGAGAGAGAGAGAGAGAGAGAGAGAGAGAGAGAGAGAGAGTGAGAGAGAGAGATTATGTGTGGTGTGTCATCGTTACGTAAACAAGTGGGTCCCTAAAATAACCCACAAAAAAAAAAAAAAATCAATGGAACACGTGAAAACTGAACCACTTTCACATCCTCAATCTTTCGCTTCATCCCTTCCTTCCCTCCCTTCCTCCCTGCCTCACCTCCCTTCCCTCCCTTCCCTCCTTCCCCTGTATTATCTTCCACTTTCCCTCCCCTCACACCACACCCTCATCTGGTCCTTCCTCTCCCCCATCTTTCAGTTTTTCTCCCTCTTACGTCACTGAACCATTCACTGCATCTGTCACAAGTGTTCATTTTGATGTATTTATAGTCATTTCATCCTTTCATCATCCTTTGTCTTTGTCATGTCTTTCCCATATTTTCCGGTCCTTCCTCTTCTCGATCTTTCCGTTTTCCTTCCTCTTTGGCGTCACTGAACTGTCTACCGCATCTGTCACAAGTGTTCATTTTGCTGTGTTTATTGTAATTTCATCCTTTCATCCTCCTTTGTCTTTGTTTTGTCTTTTCCATATTTTCCGGTCCTTCCTCTTCTATATCTTTCAGTTTTTCTTCCTCTTCCGTCACTGAACTATTCCCTCTCTCTGTCACAAGTGTTCATTTTCATATATTTGTTGTGATTTCATCCTTCCCTCATCTGTGTCTAGAATTTGTCTTTCCCATGTACTGACGGGATCGGCATTTTCTGTGGATAAATGACTTCCCTTCTATTTGTGGCTTTTAATCTTATGCCTGTCTGTTTGTTGATGACAGTTCGCATCTCCATTGTGTTCGTTGGCTTCAGCTGTACTTGTCTGTATGAGTTTCTTTGTTTTTTTATAGCGTGTCTTGCGGCTACAAAAGGTGTTGTTCTATTTTGGGTCATCCATTTTCAGGGTTTGTTCCATTCTTTCACTAAAATGTTTTCTTTCCATCTGCATTAACTTATTGACAATACCTTTCATTCTAGCTGTGTGGATGATATAGTTATTGTCAAAACTATTCATATTCTAGTATAATTCAGTCGGACCATTCTTAGCGGGTTTTTCTTCTTCTATTTATACAAAGTGTACTTTTTATGAGAATTTATGGACTAATTGAAAGTCCACCCATTTGGGAACCGTTACCTCATGTGGATGGCCAATCTCCCTTCGGACCGTGGCCAGGGTTCGAACCCTTGCGCTTGGGGAACTCAAGGCCCCCAGAGCGCACGTGGTTCCAGTGTACCACGGCGAGTTTTATTTAGTTTAACGCTTGACTTCTGACGGTGAATTCGTATCCTTGCATCTGCCTTTGTTTCCAACGGTCTGCATACGACATACTGCGAGAATGGCTTTTGTTCTATTTCTCTTTGTTTACAACTGAATCTAAACGCTTTCCTTATTTATCTTATTCCATTCCTTTTCTTGTTAAAACTGTAGCCGTGTCTATTTCTTGAGTTATTGCCACTGTGTATACTCTGTGGGGAAAATAGCCCTCTTCTGTTTCTTCCCGTCTATAATGAAATCTATCCTTTTTTTGGTGCTTTCTCTCTCTTTTTTTTTCTTGAGTCTATCCATGCATGGTTCTAGTCTTAGTTGTGTGCGTGCTCTTTGGATGAATTTGTAGCTGTGTGGGTTTTTTTCTAGTTATTGCCAGTGCGTGTATTCTGTGGGTAAAATAGTGTTATGTTTCTCCCAGTCTGTAATGAAATCTATCCTTTTTTTATCCTTTCCCTTTCTTTTTTAGTTTGAGTCGATCCATGCATAGGTTTAGTCTTAGTTGCGTGCGTGTCTTGTGGAAGAAATACCTTTGGTCTATTTATACTCGCCAATCATTATAGGCGTCACCGTTCTCGCGCGTCCATTCTCTGTTGTAGTGCTTGCCATATCTGCTTCGGATCTCGTTCAACATTCCTGGAACACGGGTGACATCGTTCCAAGGGCGCTGATTACAGACTCGCATAATTGGATCTCCCTTCCTCCTACTGTACTTCCAACTTCCTATGACTTGAGTGTGTTGTTGAAGAGGTTTCGAGACGTTTGTTCCCATCTATTAGCTAACTGTTTGGGGACTGGCAAATTAGTGGGCCTTTTCTTTATTTTTATTATTTTTCGTTGCCCTTGGCCAGTTTCCCTCTCTTACATAAAAAGTGAAGGCATTCCCATGAACCCCTGACCTTAATGTATCTTATTTCTCTCCTTTTTTTTTTAATTCTCATATTTTCTGTCTGTTTTCCTCCTTTCTTTACATTTTATTTGAAGTTAATTTAATCCATTTCCTCTCTCTCTCTCTCTCTCTCTCTCTCTCTCTCTCTCTCTCTCTCTCTCTCTCTCTCTCTCTCTCTCTCTCTTTATGGTCTTTTTTTTGTCCCTGCTATTTATTATAAGGTTTGTGATCTGTTACATGTCTTTTTATCATCATTCGTCATTCTTTTTTGTCTTTATTTCCTCTTATATTTTGTCTAGGTGTATATTATGATATCAGTGAGAGAAGTATTTATTTCACATTTCCTTACTTTTTTCCTCACTGTTTCTTCGCTTTTTCCTTTTTTATCGCTTCATTTTCCTTCCCTGCTCATCCCTTCCTCCTTCTTGGTATGCTCCCTTGCTCCCCTCTTATCCTATTTCGCATCCACTCCACGCACCTCGTCAACCTTCCCCTATTCTCTCTCTCTCTCTCCCCTCTCATTCCATCTATGTGCCTGCCTGCCTGCCTGTCTGTCTATCAGCGTTCTTGCGTGTCTGACCGCCTGTCTGCCTGCCTGTCTTCCTTCCCTGCCTGGCTGCCTTCCTTCCTTGCCTGTTTTGCTGTTTGTCTCTCTCTCTCACTCACTCACTCTCTCTGAGTATGTTTGTATACATGAATGTTTGGAATTGTCATTTAGTATTCATGTATGTTTTATGTCTTCCTCACTCTGTCTTTTGTTCCTGTGTATCTGTCTGTCTCTTTGAATTATTGGTATATTTGTCCATCAATCTGTTCGTCTGCCTTTCTTTGTGTGTGTGTGTGTGTGTGTGTGTGTATGTGTGTGTGTGTGTCTGGCAGGGTTCCTAGTTGCATCACCTCAGTAGCACATCACATGTGGCGCAGATATTCAAA
>CM035188.1:16586494-16592601 GCA_020233015.1 Callinectes sapidus | reverse complement strand
CTCTCTCTCTCTCTCTCTCTCATTTCCAGAAGCAGAATAATGGGGCAACTTGCAAATTAAAATGAACCTTATTGACTTACTTTGGGGAGAAAGTGGTGGTCGGGGTTCAGGAGCGTGGGAAAATAGTGATGGACAACGGGCATTTTGATCTTTTTCCCTTCGTACCTCTTCAGTACTGGGACACATTTTTCATATTTACGCTGCGTATCATTTGTCGACTTTATACAGCTTCAGAAACTCATGTGGGGATTAAAACAGTACAGACTTCGGCCATTAATCTTCTAACCTCCATAGGCTCTTCCTAATGTCAATGAAATTGTCCAATCACACCCCCAAACTAATGGTAAAAATGTGTCCCAGTAATTAAGGCGTTAACGTAACTGCTGAAAAAAAAAATAAAGTTTATCTATAATGGTGGTTTTGTTACATAAAATTACATTACATATGAATTAATCTTCTTCCACTACATATTTCTTCTCATCATGCATTTCAAGTCTTTAAACGCATTATTTTTTATTCGAACCCTTCGGCCCCCCATAAGCGCCCGTAGTTCCATTGTACTGAACTGTCCCATATTTAAGCACGTTAATTAGTTATGTAGCCTCGACAATATCACATTAATCTTTTATTCTCTTTTATTCTCTGTATGTCAACTACATTTTTTATACGACCATAACAGGGAAAAGCTTTATCGTCATTATTTGTTACTGATACAAGACTATATACTAAATTACTGTTGGTAATGATAATAATGATGATGATTATGTGGCATTTACGTATGAAATATCTCTCATCTTTTCTTTTGTTTCGGAATGAATAAACTATACAGAGATGGCTTAGATAATATAATGTTAGTATATTTACTAAATCCACAAATGTTATACTCCATCCTTTTAAATACCAACACATTACTCTGCCGTGGATTTCCCACCGAGTTTCAGTTAATTACTCATCCACACGATAAAAGAACACCGTATTTTCAGGATTAACTTCCATTCAAATGTCACAGTCAGCGATTAGCATTCAGCTCACGGACTCGGCATTCTCCTACTAATTAAGCACATTCAGGTTGTGTCTTTGTCCCTTCTCTACTCTTAAAAAAAAACATATTTCTCCCTTGGCGGTAACTTTCTTCGCTAAGTTTTATTCCCTGATGGGTTATTCTTTTTTTATTTTCTGTCCCGTATCCTCGCTGCTCCTATCCCTGCCAACGGTAATGAATGAAAAAGCTCATAGTTTCCATTGAATTACGTAAGTTGAATGATAGCGCGATAAAATGCTTTACGTAAGATGGTGGTTGAGTTGACAATAGGTCTCATATCTATCTAAAATACTTCCTCTTGAATTTTGTGTGAGGTAGGATATTAAAGTTAGTTCACACACTCCCATCATAGTAAATGCGAATGAAAAAATGGAATTGAACAGGCAAATAATTTTTTTTCTTATTTTAACCTCTTCAGTACTAGGAGACATTTTTACCACGAAATCGGGGTATGATTAGATAACTTTCATGACATAAGGAAGCGTCTATGGAGGTCACAAGATTAATAGCGAGAGTTTGTATCATTTTAATACTCACATGAGTTTCTGAAGATGTCGAAAACCTACAAATAATAAGCAGAATAAATATAAAAACACATTCCAGTACTTCAAGGGTTAATTGTCATCTGTAGTGAGAAATATCTACACACATGTTATTCAATCCTTTTTACTCGTAGCTCTGCATCCCACAGGCTTAATAACAGTGGGCACCTGCAATTACTACAGTACACGTTGTACATATCCACTGCAATAATTGTAGTGATTCAGGTAAAACGTAGTAATTTTGTTGTAGTTTTGGTGCAGTTTGTTAGTGTTGCCAAAACAATATTGTTGGTTTACATTTCTGTGCTTCCACCACTTAAATCTGTTGCTCTCTCTCTCTCTCTCTCTCTCTCTCTCTCTCTCTCTCTCTCTCTCTCTCTCTCTCTCTCTCTCTCTCTCTCTCTCTCTCTCTCTCTCTGGGGCACTATCATAATTTGGCTGTCCTTAATTATCTACTATATATTTTTGTAGAGAAATTCAATATCCCCCTCCCCCAGCCCAATTTACAGGTTACTTTATAGATGTTAGCTTTTCCTCTACATACCATCTATGCACATACAAAAATGTCAAATTACAACCCAAAAATGCCCCTCTGTAACACGCTGGAATATACGACGGCACGAATAAAGAATGTATTTTTTTCATTCTACCTTTTTCACCCACTCACTAACACACACACACACACACACACACACACACACACACACACACACACACACACACACACACAGGTATGTAGTTTCAGCACCACATGAAATGAACAGCGCACACAATTTCATTAATCTACGTTATGATGTGTGTGTGTGTGTGTGTGTGTGTGTGTGTGTGTGGGAGTGAGTGTGTGGGCGTGTGAAAACGTGCGTGATGGCATCTGTGCGCTGGTTGCTATTTTGGCTCCTCATTTTAATCATTACCCAGTTACATTTCATCATTTCAGCAAATAACATAACGAGAAACACGATCGCACCTCATATCACTGCTGGAAACCCACGCATTCCTCCACAGCGCTTCAGTTAAGTCCCGCACCGAGGGAATCACTGAACCAAAAAGTGCAACACGCTAACATGCAATTCACCTCAACGGTCACCCACGCCTTCAGTTGCTCCTCGCCACCCTTCCTCTCTAACATAAAAGATAACCAAATTATGACGGTATTTTTTTTTTAGTACGGAACGTTTTTTCTTTCATGGATCTTCAAAGTTATTTTCTTTTAACAGAATATAGATGTTTTCCGAGTTCGTCTATAAGAAAAATGAATTACTTTCGGATGGCAAGATAATGAATGTACCCATGATTGAATTTCCCTTCGCCATCTTTGCTCTCTTACTTAAAAGAGAACTAAATTATGCCGGTAATCTTTTTTTCTTTACTATGGAATACTTTTCCTTTCATGGATCTTCGATTTTTTTTCTTAACAGTTTATAAATGTTTTATGAGTTCGTCAATAGCTAAAATCGATTACTTTCAATAAAGCTAGATAATAAATATACCAATGATTCACCTGAAGGGTAAGCCACGCCGTGAGTTCCCCGTGCGTGTGTGGGTGTGTGTGAGGCGGCTCAGACAGACCCATCAACTCTGAGCACAAGGCCGAGTATGACATTGGAGTTAGCACAATTTGCCTTGGCCACGTTTCCCCAGCTATCCACTTATCGAGTAAACGGTAAAGGAGGATGAACAGCTCCCTGGCCCCGCTGTGTGCCGGCCACCTCCACCACACACACTCAAGTTCCATTGCTTTGCTGCAGATTTGTTGGTTGGCAAGCTGACTGGTGCACGTGGAAGTGTTCGAGAATTCTGGTGTCTGTATTTCATGGCAAGTAGGATGTTTTTCTTAGCGTATATATTGTTCATCTCTCAGTAAGGTTTCTGTTAACCCCTTCAGTACTGGAACATATTTTGACTACAAGTTTTTGACGTAATTAGACGATTTTATTAACATGAGAAAGGGTCTATGGAGCTCAAAAGCTTAATGGGCAGAGTCTGTATTGTTTTAATCCCTACATAAGTTTCTGAAGCTGTATACAACCGAGAAATGATAAGCAGAATAAATATAAAAATGCGTCCAGTACTTAAGGGGCTAATCCTGCCTTGTTATCGCAGTGAAGTATGGCAGTGGAGTGAAAGGACAGCGTGTTTGAGAGGCAACAGATGGGAGAGTCATTCTTTGGGTGATTCAGATTCGAAGGACGGCCGCCTGAAGGTCCCTCAAGTAAATAAATGACACTTTCCTTGCATAAACATGACCAAAGTTTCTCGCCATTGAGGGAGAACTTATAATGAAGCAACGCAAATGAAAGTCCCCCGTGCGGCGTCGTCTCACTTATATTCTGTGGCACTAATGTGGACGACAAATAAGACGCAGTGCCGTGAAAAAAATGTCGAGGGCACAATATTCTGGCGGGAGAAACGCTTATGGGTTCCGGTAATGGTGGACGTAGAAAATGTCCTGTTTTTTTATTTTATTTTTTATTTTACTTCATCTCAGCTTTTCATAATCAAGTTTTTTTTTTTTTCATTGCCTCAGTTTCTTTTCAATGTTTTATGTTTTCATTCCACATTATGTAAAAATAATTTCCCAACTCTTCATTGGCGGAAAGCACTCACTCACTCACATGCATATGATCTACAGCAGAAATGTTTACTAGAACACTTACACATAAAAGAAAGAAAAAATGTTGTTGCGTTAGAGAAAAAAATAATATGGTAAACGTCACTTTTTATTGGAGTGAGACAAAAACTAAATACGTTATGTACAGGGGGAGAGAGAGAGAGAGAGAGAGAGAGAGAGAGAGAGAGAGAGAGAGAGAGAGAGAGAGAGAGAGAGAGAGAGAGAGAGAGAGAGAGAGAGAGAGAGAGAGAGAGAGAGAGAGTGAGTCCCAGCCACATATCTATCGTGTAGAGACTGTGGAGGATTCCCCGCCGTGTCCATTAGAGGGAACACGCTCAGCTCTGTATATGAAAAAAGGGACAAATAAGACCTCACTTATTCTATTACTCTGCGGGAAGAATGCGAGGCAGCAGACCATAGAGAAGCTTGCCCGTTCACCATTTTAAGCCGAGCGCTGCTAAAATATTTATCCAGGCGAGTGTTTCTGAATATTTTTTCCATCCATATTCCTTCCTATCTTGGGGCACGGAATGGGTTTTATGTCTTTATGAAAAAAAAAAGACTTTTGGAGGTAAAGTGGATGAACAAAAAAGGCGAAAATGTAGGTAGACGCATATGAGGTGTATTTATTCCTTTATTTTTATGTGAGAACGTCTGGCCTAAAACAAAGAAATAACACACAACAAAACACCATAAATAAATAAATAAATAAAGAAAGAAAGAAAAAAAGGAAGAATATAAATAAATAAATAGAAAACATGAAAGAAAGAATATAAATAAATAAATAGATCAACATGAAAATAACTTCACTAAAGATGCAAGTTCTTAAACATCAATTAAAAAATCGGATCGAGTAACAATTAAAGAAAAACAAATCGACGGTATTTTGGATCCACTCAATTAGTCAAAGTTATTTACTGATCAACGCTACAAAGGCGAAGCAGGTTAGCCAGTCACTTCTGGACGCAACACAAGAGCAGGTTGGTCAGGCATCACTATAGATTACTGTAGACAAAACCTATTCACAAACGAGGATTTTAAGCTATATTCTTAAAAATCAATGACTAGTAAAGGAGTATTAAGACAAGCAGGTGCGCCGGATACCTTTGAAAATTTGAAGTGCAGGGTTGGTGATAACATTATTTATTGTTATTATTATTATAATATGATTTATTAAGAAATAAGAATTTTTATATTCTTATTGAAAAATCTATGTCTGGTAAGAAAATAACATGAAAAACAGGTGCGCCCGTTACCTTTGCTTAATTGAAGAGAAGGAGACAGATGGAGAGACAAAGTGAGACGGAAAGACAGATTTTAAATGGAGAAAAAAGGTGAATAAAATGCGATACACAAAAATAACCACGAGAGACAGTTACCTAACCGAGAGATGTCTAGATTAACCGAAGAGGAAGAAAAAAAAAGCGACAGGATAACAAGATACAATGGACGAAAATAGCTGGAGAAAATTGTTACATGACGCGAGTCTCAGGACACTTAGGAAAGCAAGACATATGATGAGAAATCTGAACTTCAAACCACGCAAATAGATAGCGACTACCACTAAGGACTGCAATGTCTGAGTATGACGCTTTATTTCTTTTTATACGCCATCCCACAGGGACAATTGATCAACTGAGGACGCAGTACACTCTCTTTCACGCACAGGATTAAAAATAGAACGGGATATTCAAGCGGTCAGACCAACAATTTCAGCAATTCTTTTCATTAGGAATCTATAGAGGCATTTCTTTATTAATTCTATGTTCTAATTAAAATTCCTGAAATCACTCCCCAGAAATTGACAACATTTCGTAGAGAAGACACTATTTAAAGAGAGAAAAAAGTCCTCCCAAAAAACTTAACACCAAGGTTTCTCTTGAAAAACTTACGAATTCCTCAGGGGACTTAA
>CM035188.1:16573994-16583994 GCA_020233015.1 Callinectes sapidus | reverse complement strand
CCCTGAGAAGAAGGCGGGCGCCATCTGAGGCCTCATCAGCCTCAGGACAATTACCCGGCGAGTCCTGAATAGCCGGCAGGGCCGCGGGGGCAGGAGAGTGTATCGGCAGGACCCGAGACATCCCACACCCTGACAGTCAGTCCCCACCCAGCCCAGGAGCCTCCAGCAGCAGCAGCAGCAGCAGGCAGGCGGGGCGGCGTGCGGCAGGTGGCGGCCCAGGCGGTGCGGCGCGACTGCCTTTGTGAGACCCTTTGTGTCTCAGGATTCCAGTTATTCTCATGAGTTGTGTTTTCACGTCCTCCTCTGGATCGGCGTCTGCTCCTCCCTGCCCCCCGCCCTCCTCTCCCTCTCTCTCTCTCTCCCTCCCTCCCTGCCGAAGCAAAACTGTTCCTTGGAGTAATTAGGCGGCGCGTGTCGGCTGCTGCAGCGGGTTTGGTGAGCCAAGTTGAAGCAAACAATGGCTGGTTTGTTTACTTTGATAAAAGAACATTGCTTTGGCCAGAGGCGAAAGATTAGCGTTTTCTTGCACGTTCCTCTTGGCGTTGCTAAGCGGAAATATTGGACTTGTTGTTTATTCAGGTTTGCAGCGTTCAGCGAGGCAATGCTGCTTCAAATACAACGCCGATAATCTTTTGTCTCTTTCCTGCCAATAAACAGTAATCATGTGAGTACACTATCGAAAAAATAATTCCTTTTTCAACGGGAAAACCTACATTACTTTTACTTTTCAGCATCACAGCGGAACAATATGATAGGTGTCCAAAAGTTCAGGTTCAGCAAAACTCTATGCTCAAGGAGAGAGAGAGAGAGAGAGAGAGAGAGAGAGAGAGAGAGAGAGAGAGAGAGAGAGAGAGAGAGAGAGAGAGAGAGAGAGAGAGAGAGAGCCTATCCCATTTTACAGCATCAAAATTCTCACAAACACATGTAATTTACGTTTTCTTTTATTTAAGTTCTCTCTCCAACACGCCGCATGAAAGGTGTGCTCATTACCGCGAGCCACTTTGCTCAATTAACAAAGCGACTCCCACTCCTGTACATAATTACCTGCCTCGTAAACACAGGTAGCCCACTATAAATGCAGCTGTTGAACCCATAGAGAAAGAAACACCCGAGCCATCTGCCTGATGAGATGGAAGGGAAAGGCCACGACCTATCGACTGCACAGGGGTCACTAAGGCACACGTGTCAGCTCGTGGCCAATCCTTTTTCTTTTTTTTTTCTTTTTTTAGACAATCTGGGATTTTTAAGGGAATTTATGCGCTAAAAGAGACCACCTAATGGAGAAAGCTGAAAAGAATGCTCACCCACTTGGGAACCAGTACCCCGAGTGGACGCCCAATTTCCACTCAGACTGTAGCTTCGATAGGGTTGAAGAATGAAGAACCAACAGTTTCACCAAGTAACTGGCATGGGTCAGGATCGAATTTGCGCCATTACGACCACGAGCAGACCACTTTACCAGAGAGTTATCCAGCATGTGATGAGACGGATCCTGGAACATCCTTTTAGAACCTTGAGTGTACCCATTAGAGCCTCAACTCTCGGCTTCCATGAGCACCTGAGTGAAGCTTCTAATTAGTCCTCCATCTTGCAGCGAGATGACGAACTGGCTCATTATTGGGCTGGATTAAGTCATGGAAATAAATGTTTATAAATGAGTGTCATTACCGTCAGGCATTTGCACGGCGCAGGGAAGGATTTAATAACTCACGAGACACAAATGAGTTACCTATCCTTTATAAGAGAGAAAAAAATATCGTAACGTAAGACAAACTCGGGAGACTTTGAGACTTTGAGAAATGAGTTAAAAAAGCAAGTGCTGTGAATATGTCTCCCCAATCCCACTATGCAGTCAAAAAAATGATGCGAACAATTAATCATTATGACTATCCATTTAAATCCGCATGACAAGAATAAATAACATAATACATCACTTTCAAGTCTCATTAAGCATTATGAACCTCTTCAGCGGACGAGAGAGCCAACTCCCACTGGTGGTGACGTCAATCTTCTTCCTCGTCACTTTTAAATCTTTACCTGAACGTCTTGCTGAATCTAGAACTACCATTAATATTTTCACACTTCCTGCACGGCCCGCTTTTCTCCTCCACTGTAACTCCCTTCATGATAAGACTTGCAGGACATTCTTTCTACACGTCGTTTAACCTTCATACTCAAAATGTTAACTAATATCGTGGTCTTTCAAGAATACAGTCGTTTCTCTTCTCCATATTATGTACAATAGTTCTTTTAATGGCCTCAATCGCAGATAAGGCTTCATGCTTCAATAAAAACAAAAACATTTCTGCCTCTTTGCAGTCTGTTGAAAGATGATGTACAACAACAGCAGCTTTTTTTCCCACAAAAGAAGATTTTCGAGCATAATGTAACAAATTCTTTCCGTCAAGGAATCATACTTAAGCATGTTTACAGCGTCAATATTCAGATGGTCTGTGCCAGTAACCATGGAAACTTGTGACTGATTGACTATTCCTGTGAAACCGAAGAGATGTTTTGACGCTATAAGAAGAAAAAAAACAAGAGAATAAAAAGCAATGAAAAAAGAACGACAATATAACAAGGTCGACATATAAAAGATAAAGGAAAAGCGGCAAATAAGAACAAGAAAATAGAGAAGAGACATCTTTCTCTTTTACGAACACGATGCAATGCCGTACAAGCCTCCACTACGGCGCACTTTACGAGTATAAGAAAAGAACACTTTCCTGCACCTGCCACAGACCCGCGTGGCCCTGACCGCTTGGTGCAGCCAGGCGGAAAGGCATTCGATTCATCTCCAACCATTTCCAGTTGTCAGTCATCACCGCCATGAACCTTTCACTCACTCGACCACCACCACATTTGACTCTCCTCTCCACCATTACCCCACCCACCCCCTACAAACACACACACACACACACACACACACACACACACACACATCATACATGACGGCCGCCACACAAAGCCACCTAGCATTTACCTTCTCCCCACGGGCGGATGCGTTTTTAATGTGAGCCCATAAAAGGTCCATTATTAAAGAGCCGTCGCGTGACCAGCCATCCTGCACGCCCTGCATGGCCACCCCGCACGACGGTAAATACCTAAATTATTTCATATTTCGTGAACATACAAAAGCACATTGCCGCGTTTGGCTGAGTGGATGAAGTGGCGGCAGCAGCGGGGCAGTGTGGGGCGTATTGGGTGTAGTGAGCAGGAAACATGCCACCACCTGCCCGCTGTGTGCTCTAATTGGGACGTTCTGGTGTGGTGGTGCAGTGTGAGCAAGTGGGAAGGTTCGGAATGAGGCGTAGCGCTGTGTTGTTCTTGTTGAGTGTGATGAAGTTGATAGTAATGATGAAAGTTGAATGATGAATTTATTGATTGATGATAAGAATAAGAACAAGAAGACTGACTTGCCTTGGACCTAAACACTCTGCTTCTGTGCTGTAGTTGGTAATAGAATCAGAACACTACAACGATAAGACTGAAAGTTACCGTGGCTCAAAACACAAGACAAAAAATGAAAAAATAAGATGAAATTAATCTAGAATAAAAACACTACAACGATAAGACTGAAAGTTACCATGGCTGAAAACACAAGACAAAAAATGAAAAAAATAAGATGTCATTATTCTAGACAATGTACATCCAACAGTGGCAAAAAAAAAGCTGCACTGGGAATCTCCTTTTCTTTCTCCTCTTTTTCGACCATACCGCATCTCAAAACAACAAAGGCAAGGTTTCCTGTTTCCTCGGCATTGGAACATGTATCGCTTTCCAAACTGAGCCACTGAACTAAGTAAGCGCAACAAAGCAATCGTCGCAATCTGGCTGTGGTCCAACGAACACGAGGTACGCATGCCAGACTTGCTAGTACTCGTACTGTTTCACTGGGGGCGCTTTTACATATGCATGTGTGGTCACCGGCACACACCCAAGCAATGTATCAAAGGTACCTCGCCCACAACAAACACACACACACACACACACACACACACACACACACACATAAATAGATAGATAGATAGATAGATAGATAGATAGATAGATAGATAGATAGATAGACAGACAGATGGATAGATACATGGGTGGATTTACTGACTACAATAACTCAAAATCATACAAAACCATGAATGTACATCAAGTAATATTCACAGCAAGTAAGCATTACAGTCCACAATGATATTAAACAATAGATCACTACAATGAAATAAAAGCAATAGCGTAACCAAACAAGCGACTTAAATTTAGCTAGTATATTTCTTTCGTCCACTTTCTTCACACACACACACACACACACACACTATCTTGGTCCCTACTCTCCAAGTCCCATGGTCAGAGTAGTGTTAAAATAAGGATAGAGACGAAAAATTATGTTGACACCTCTTCCTTCCCCGCCAAGCCAGCCTAGTCCTGCCACCTGCACCACACCTCAGACCCACCATCACGTCGCACGCCTTCCCACTAAGTAATTAACAGATGTCAGAGTACTACAGTGCCGCAGTGCCTTATAGAAATGGAGGAGGAGAACGAGAAGGAGAAGGAGGAGGAGGAGGACGAGGAAGAGGTGGAGGAGGAGGAGGGGTCACACATACACACACACACACAAAAAAAATCTATTCAAAATTTCTAATCCAGCTTTATCAATATGCGGCAGTGCAATTTTATTTTATGTACAAATAGTGAATAATTTCTTGTGCCCATCAGAGTAATTACGATAATGAAGGTGAGCCAAGTGTTGACAGGGAGCGGTGTGGCGGAAAATTCACTAGGGTACATGTATAGACGCGTTCCACCAACAATTGCTAACTCCAACAGCCACTGCCCCCTCTCGCTCTCTCTACTATCCATCCCTTCACTACAGCACCATAACGCCATAGTGAAAAGGTTAAAAGAAATCAGTAACATGAGAAACAAAATACACTAAATAGGTTCATAGATGAGAGAGAGAGAGAGAGAGAGAGAGAGAGAGAGAGAGAGAGAGAGAGAGAGAGAGAGAGAGAGAGAGAGAGAGAGAGAGAATCAGTTTGTAGGCATACAATCACAAAACAATAAACAAAAGAGATGATAATTAAGAATGACACGTTATTCCGCCATCTCTTTACTTATTTAGTAGTTTATATCTACCCAACGAGTCACGCGGGTGAATCCTTGCAGTGTCTTTAGTGACTAATAATAATAATATTGTAGTGTTGACGCAGGTAAATAATTGCGGGTGAGGCGAGAATGGTCTTTCCGCAATGATCAAACCGTGGCGGCGTATTTGTCTTTCCTCTCACGCGGCGCGGCATTATACCGAGCTCTGCCTTATTAAATGCCAAAGGGCTGCCCGCTCAGGACGCTGCAGCCGCCTTCCCTCCCTTTGGCCCGCGTGGAGGCGAGGCTCTCTCTCTGTCTCTTTCCTGGTGAAGTCTGTTGGCCTGCTGGCGGAGGGAAACCCTTTAATCACACACTGACTGCAATTTTGTCCGCCACTTCAGGCTGCGACACTCTAGTTAAGGGCACTATTCTTCCTGCCTCTCTCTCTCTCTCTCTCTCTCTGGTGCTCTGATGCGTCCAGTCTAAGTGTGTTGGTAATTAAGTTGTCTTTTCTGTGGAGGCGGGTTTCTGTCTGGTAAACCTCCACTTTACCTAACCTATTTAGAAGCAAAGCAGATGAAGCTTTGTATTAAACCAATGTTCGTGGTTAACACGGTAAACTTAACGTCAAAAGTATGATTAAGAGATTTACGTAAGAAAGTGAGATAATAATAACAAAATAACCTCAAGGATAAGAGCCCATGATACACCAAAAATAACACGTTATATAAGACACAAAATAAGAAATACTGACTGATGAAAAAAATAGGTACGGAAATTGAAGAAAATGTAAAAAGTCTAGTTTAAGAAAAGAAGCACCACAGTCTTCCAATAGGTGAGCTGCGGTACCGAGCTGTGGGTTCATTAGGGACCAGATCACGAGCTAGCAAACATTCTCCATGACCTTTGCTTCCTGATAACAACGAGGAATGTAGACTTTTTATTGTGTACACCAGTGGTTCTCAAACTTTTACAGGTTAACGCCCCCTTGGCTAACAGGTGGATTCCTAGCGCCCCCCTCACACACACAGGCGAACACAAACTTAATATATATATACATATATATATATATATATATATATATATATATATATATATATATATATATATATAGATATATATATATATAGATATATATATATATATATATATATATATATATATATATATATATATATATATATATATATATATATATATTTTTTTTTTTTCAAATTGAAATCTTTTGGCATCCTCCTATGAATAGGCTGTCACTCTGTCAGACCTTTATTCATCTTTTTTTTTTATTGTGAACAGTACAAGATTGAAATTAATATGAGGCGCTTACAAACCTGAGCTGAGCTGTTTCCTTTGTTGTCGTCTGGTGGTGACTCTCCTCTCTCTCTCTCTGACTCTGATCTGACTTGGCGGCGTGCGTCACGTAATGTACGCGTTGTGTAGAAATGGTAAGCAGACATTCGGACCTATCTATGACTTGGACTTCGAACTCCGTAACAAAATAAAGCTATTGTAACGATGGTGTGAGTGTGTGGTGTTGCACACAGGATCGTTTTCTGCTATTATCGATGTGAGAAAAGTGGTAATCCATGGAGAAGGATAAACGAAAACAACCTGTCAGGACATGTATTATGTCATTTAGGTTTTGTAAAAACAAACTTGAATATTAGCTGCTCCTGATGCCACCCTACCGCCCCCTTTCGCCTCACCACCCCCCAAGATCGTTTCACCGCCCCCAGGGGGGCGGTACCGCCCACTTTGAGAACCACTGATCTATGTTCTTTGAATTTAACCTACTCGATTTCTCAGCTGTATCAAGAGAACCATTGAAAAATACCACTACTTTTTGCTCCGAGTGGGGGTAGACATGACTTACGGTCGGCTTTGTTCCTTCCACTTATTTTACGGGTGTTTTCTTTCGCTAATCAGGTTATTTGTGGCGTTTATGGGGTTATATACATCTTTATCTACAGTCTATCTACATTCTTTGCATATAACCTACTCGATTTCTTAGCTGCGTCAAGAGAAACATTTAAAAATACAACCACATTTTGGCAGCTGGTAAAATAATACTATGCTAGTTCCAGGCCAGCCATGCATGAGGGTGGGTGGGGTGTGTGTGGGGTGTCCGGCGGGATGGAGGCGAGTCAGTGTGTCCTGGGGTAAGGTGCGGGGAGGTGCGCTGCGTCTAACCTATTGAAAAGCCTCTGCTTGAGCGGGTACGGGCGATTTCTACCTGAAAAACCCTCTGTTTAAAGTAAATAGCGGTATTTCACGATGTTTTTGCCGCTGTAGTGGCGTATTAAGACGATCTTTACCTGAAATACTGTAGGGTTCAAGTGACCAGCCGTGTATCAAGGTTTATGTAAAGTGAGTCACCACCCAACACCCGCGGCGCCATCTTGGATTCTTATTTCATCGGTCATTTTAAGCCATATCTGTCAATCATTACAGGCTCATCTTGCCACAATATGCAGCAATAGTATTAAGCTTTCATATGAGCCATTCAGACATAGCTATCGTGGTCAAGTTTAAGTTTAATGAAGGTGGGAGTGAGATAGGAGGGGGGGGGCCGTACCCCACCACGGGGCCTCCGCCAGCCGGCTCATTTATCAGGATATTTTCTTCGTTTCTGGACTGTTTATTTGGGATCAATAGTCAAATTTAACGCATTCTATGAATACTGCGGTGAGTTTCAAGTCATTTCCGTGCGTGTAATGGGTGGAGATAGCTGTGGTTGGCGTTATTAGGGTGGTAAATAAGAGGGGATTTTTGCGCTAAATTTCTTGGAACACCCAATGCCCTTTTTTATTTAAGGCTGTATCAAGTTGTTATTATTTGCAAAAGATAGTCCATATACAATGATGTTTTATGTCTAAATTTCAGTGAAATGAGTGGAGAGGAAAAGTGTTATTTAGCGGTGTCAAAGTTACATTAATAACTTATTTATCAGCCTGTCAATAGTTTATTTCTGCCTCTAACTCACTCTGAAGTGTTTAAAATAATTAAAAATAACTAATCAATTGTTTGAAATGGGTTTTGGTTCCTTTGAAGTGGTAGTTAATGGATATTTAACGAGTGTTAAAAAGGGTCATTTTTATAAAAACACGTTTTTTTCCCGTAGAATTTCTTTAGAATTACTGTTGTTAGGAGTGTGTTTATACTTTGGGAATTAGTTATCCTATTTATCACGTCGGAACAGATACATTAGTTTGATCTGACATCGTTTTATCGAGGGGTCATTTTTAAAATGGTTTACGCTACGTAAATATAGAGCACCTGTGACGTCATCACCCGTGACGTCATCAGCTGTGACGTCATAGGGCAGCGGGCGCTTCCCTGCCCCCTTGCCTTCCTGACTTATATGCCATATATAGCATGAGTTACTGTATGCTTACTATGTGTGTGTGTGTGTGTGTGTGTGTGTGATGCTGTAATACTGTTATATTGGCTCTCCATATCTAGCATTGTGAAGTGATTTTTCTCGGGTATTTTGAGGTGTGTGTGTGTGTGTGTGTGTGTGTGTGTGTGTGTGTGTGTGGTGCTGTAGTACTGTTATATTGGCTCTCCATATCTAGCATTGTGAAGTGATTTTTTCGGGCATTTTGAGGTGTGTGTGTGTGTGTGTGTGTGTGTGTGTGTGTGTGTGCTTAATCAATAGGCAGGGGATAGATAATAGGTAGAAATCTCTCGGTATATTTGTTTGCTACAGGACCTGCCACATACATATGTGATATCTTGTTGCAGCATCTTCTTCCCTTCATTTCTTGTGTTGTAACCGAATGAAGTGAATGTATTTAACTGATGAACAATATTAATTTGCATCTCCTCTCTCCCCAGCGCCTCCTCCACCGCTGCTGCTGTTCCCCGTGACTAGCCAGCTGATGGATGACCATTGGTGCTGCTCCACGCTGCACACGGAGCTGGTGGCCATCCAACTGGGCCGGGAGCACGCCCAGTATCGTGAGGAGGTCACCGTTGTGCTGCACACTGACTCCAGGGGGGCAGTGGGGCTGCAGGTCCTCCAGTAGCACCATCCCAACAACAACGTGGGCCTCGTCACAGCCACCCTGGGCAGCCTGCAGAGTCTCGCTGCACAGGGGCAGCGGGCGAGACTCAACTGGATAGCCAGCCATGTGGGCATCCAGAGCAACGAGGCCGCCCACACAGCCGCCAGGCGAGCCGCGGAGAGGTAACAGGTGACACGGCCCATCCCTCTCAGCCGGAGACAGGTGAAGGAGCGTGTCAGACGTGCCGACACCAAGCAAGCCCGGCGGATCCACCAGCAGCTCGAGGGGAGGAAGAAGCAGCCAGGCTACCTGGTACGCCGCTGCCACTGCCTACCAGGCGCTGGCCACCTCCCAACAGCAGCCCCGGGCAGACAGCATGCTTTTGCAGAGAGACTAAGGCTGGGCTACTGCACCAGGGAGGGGGAAAGCTTTACAACGGCTTCCAGGGGCAGGAGTGTGGCCACTGTGGGAGGCATGATGATCGCCAACCAATCCTCCACCATCCCCTGTCCTGTTGCCCGGCGACAGCCACCCTGAGAGCGGCACAGTCACCATCCGCCCAGCCTGACAGTGGTGGTGACTTGCTGCTCACCCACCGCGAGACCAGCAGGGCTGCTCTACTTGTCCGCCACCATGTAGGTTGCTGCTCTCCTCCACCCCGCTGACCATCCCTTATTACTGAGGGTGCTGTGCTCCTTCCTGGCCGCACCTCCACCCACCCACTTGAAGCGCAGCCATTGTCGCCACAGCGCCCTGACGAAACGCCTACTTTACTCGCACCACCATTGTCTGGCAATAGCAGTTATGTATATTGTATATAATATGTATGTATTTGCTCCATACAATAAACCTTTAAATAATAATATCTCGCTCGATCTTTCTTTAGGGTGTTCCCTGCAAACTTTCCTTTA
>CM035188.1:16554233-16566589 GCA_020233015.1 Callinectes sapidus | reverse complement strand
ATCCCCATTTCTTTTCATCTGTAAAGTGGCGTGGGATGAAAATACCAAGTTGTCGAAACCTGTGCAAATACTTTTCGTACTTTCCAAGATTCAATCAGCTTTCCCCCCAATCCTGCACCTTTCAAAGTCAGCAAAGTCTCCCTCGCCTCCGCACAGTAGTTGCTCAAACGGTTTATCACTTCCTTTGCCAATTCCTTTAAGGCTTCTATTTTTACAGATTATTCTTGGCGGTGGTAGAAAAGAGCAATGGTAATGATTTTATTGTTGTTACTACTGCTGCTGCTGCTCTACTCTAATGAAAGGAAAGACAGATTTTGTAGTATGTATGTGAAATATTTGGAAGGAGAAAATACTGCCATCACTGCTACTACTATCAATATTACTGCTAATGAAAGGGAGGACAGATTGTGTAGCATGTAAGTCAAAGTAAAAGACACATTTCAATCAGTATATTTGAATGAAGGAGACAATACTGCCATCACAGCTGCCAGTATCACTATCACTAACAACATCCATTACTACTAAAGCCTCTACTGTATCCGCTACTATCCTTTCACCACTATCATTGTGAGCAGCCCTTTGAAAGAATTTTTTCCCCATTTTTTGTCGAGAAAATTGTTACACTCTGCACTTTCCTGATAAAACTTCCCTCCTGATCTCCTTATTTTTTCACCTCTCCCTTTACAACTTACATAATTACCTCTTGAACCAGTGCACTCTTTCGTCTTCTTTCCAGAGTTATGTAGGATTCCTTATACAATTCTCAATATCCCTTTTCCCTCTCATTCTTCAAGGGAACATATCATCCTTCTCTATGGTTCCTTTTCAGAGCGATGCCCAAAGTTTGTCTCGCAACAGTTCTTCTGATTAGTGATGGTCATGGAAGTTGGGACGGTGGTGGTGGTGGTGGTGGTAGTAGTAGTAGTAGTAGTAGTAGTAGTAGTAGTAGTAGTAGTAGTAGTAGTAGTAGTAGTAGTAGTAGTAGATTTCTGATTAGGGCAGAGAAAACTTGGTAGTGTTCAATGCTTCAAAAACTCCATTGGTCCATCTATCACTCAACCCAACCTTTCAGACAACTATCCCCCTCTTCTGCAATGCCACTCAACTGTCCCCCTCTGCTACACTGAATGTCGTCAAATGTCGTCGGTCTATACTCTTCGTATGTCAGAGGGTATTTTCACTCACACAGTCTTATTAGATAGGGTGAAATCAAACGCTGTTCGTCAATCAACTCCTCCTCCGCAGAATGACAGTCATCAGCCTTTCTCACGACCGGAATGTTGCATCTCTTGTTATCTTCTATCGCTATTTTCATGCTATATGTAAGCCTCCTCTCCTCCTGTGGCCTGGCTTCAAAAAGCTTTCTCCTTCCTTTCCCCACTATTCTATCTAACTCTCTAATGCAAGATTTAATCAGCACTCTCAATCATTCATACCTTTCTCTGGAACTCCCTAACTGCTTCTGCATTTCCAACTTCCTATGACTTCACTTTATTGAAGAGGAATGTTTCAAAACATCTTTACCTTTCTTTTGGCTCACTCTTTCGGACCAACAATGGGATTGGCAGGTGAGTGGGCTTGGTTTTGTTGTTTTATGCTGCCCTTAGCCAGCTTCCCCTCTCTTACGTAAAAAAGAAGTCTTTACCCAATTTTTATTACATTTCTTTTTTTCTGCACTGCTGCCATTTCAACCAAGCTGGAATGTATCCCTTTTCCTCCTACAAGTAATCATTCATACCACTTTCTCTTTCCCACGTCGTATTCACCCCACCTGCTGCCAATACTTTACAGGAATCCAGGGCGACTGTGTGCGGCAGGAAAAAAAATGTGCATCAGTTCCCTGTCTCTCTTTGATTAAATTAGCAGCAAGAGGGAGTCCCGGTGAGGAGATGGAGAAAAAATAAGAGTCTAGACAGAACGAAGGTTTGGAGAGAAATACTGTACGCAACTGGTGCAGAGAGAGAGAGAGAGAGAGAGAGAGAGAGAGAGAGAGAGAGAGAGAGAGAGAGAGAGAGAGAGAGAGAGAGAGAGAGAGAGAGAGAGAGTGTGCGTGTGTGTGTCTGTGTGTGTGTGTTGGCCATGCAAGGTAATGATGAGATTTTCAAGGCCCGTAATGAGACTATTTAGCTTGGTAATTGCTCTCTTTTTACTCGAACACACGAGGCCTCCCTGGTAACACACACTTATCAGTAAACACACTTTCTTCACTGATATTCGTTTCCAAATCAAAGTTTCAGTGAACGAAAAGAAAAGAAAAGAATGGAATAGACACAACAATGCTTAGAAAATGGTGGATGAACATGAAGAAAGTGTATTACAAGAAATCACAACGTCTAGAAAAACAAAACGGTGTGCAGTCACGATCTTTATACGAAGGAACATTAAAACTCTACACAACAACAAAAAAATCTGAATAAATAAATATATGCAAACCCATAAAATCAAACAATGCAACCCTGATTCGTACACAAAAAATGAATGCAACATTTAAGATAAACAAAACTATTCAAACGCACACACAAAAAAAGCGATAAAAAGAGAGAAGAAATACAACAAAATTAATACAAGAAAATGCTCAACAAACCAGCCAATTTAAGATAAACAAAATATCAAACGAACAAAACCCGAAGCCGAATAAAGAGAGAAAGACACAACAATATCAGTATCAAAATGCTTAACAAATTAACATATTTCAGAAGAACACTCACTGAGGCATTTAGGGACACAAACAACACAATCTCAGCCTTCTTTCCTGTATCTTAGCGTGAGGGCCGACATTTAAGAATAAAGAGAGAGAGGGGGGAAGAAAGAGAGAGAACAGTGAACACCTACAGAACACACAGAGAAAAACAAGAAAAAACCACCATTATAAATCAGAAAAAAAAACAAAAAACATTAAGAAATCTGGGAAGGAGGGAAGCACCTACCAAACCGGATGTGAAGAAACGGACACGGAAAGAAAAATCAGCTGAAGAGGGGGAGGAAAAGGAAGAAAAGCTGGAGGAGGAGGAAGAGGAAGAGAAGGGAAAAGTTGACCGCAAAGACCTACGGCGGATGCTATTACAGTGTGTTCAAGGGGAAAGGGGAAAGGGGAAAAAGGGGAAACACTCTATATAGGCAGGACTAAGAAAGTGAGAGAGGGGAAGCTGATGGCGTAAAGGAAAGTTGGGCATTGATGTGTGCACGTGAGAGAGAGAGAGAGAGAGAGAGAGAGAGAGAGAGAGAGAGAGAGAGAGAGAGAGAGAGAGAGAGACATAGACAGAATTCCTTTAAACTTTAGGAGCCACATTGCTATAGGATGTAGACTTTATATGGACTGGAACCTTTCTCTCTCTCTCTCTCTCTCTCTCTCTCTCTCTCTCTCTCTCTCTCTCTCTCTCTCTCTCTCTCTCTCTCTCTCTCTAAACCATAGTTGATCTCCATATGAAAAGAAAACACTTTCCATAACGTTTATTTTTCGGTAGTTTCAGTGGCACGAATGATTAAAAGAGAGGAACAGTGGTACAGTGGAACCACGTGCGCTATGGGAGGGGCCCGACAGATGCCAAAATGCACAGGTTCGAATCCTGGCCACGGTCTGAGGAGAGATTGGGCATCCACTCGGGGTAACGGTACCAAAATGGGTGGGTTCTCAGATATGAAGTCTCTATTAGATTGTCTCCTTTACCATATAAATTTCTCTAAAAAGCCCATTGTATAGATGGATAAAAATTATTACTGTGCAAATTTACAAAGTTTATGCAGGGGAGATTGGGCATCCACTCGTGGTAGCGGTTCCAAAATGGGTGGGTTCTTAGATATGACGTCTCTATTAGATTTTCTCTTTTACCATATAAATTTCTATAAAAAGCCCACGTTGTAAAAATGAATCAAACAAATAGTGTGGAAATTTAGGAAGTTTCCGCAGTGTAGCAAAGAACTTGTGCGATTGAGTTCATTGCACTGGAAACACATTCCAACCACTGCCAAGGTCATAAAATGTGAACAGTGAAAACGAGATGTAAAACCGACGAAACAAAAGCTCTCCTTCTCCTGACCAGGCTCGGAAAACCTGTGAAAATTTCTAGTTGAATTTTACTTCCAGCCAGAAAGAGAATGCGAGTTTCGTGTAACCCAATTGTTTTTATCCTGCCTTCGATACCAGAGATCGAAGGAGTCTGCTGTTCAAGGTTGACGTGGTAAAAGTTAAGACCAGTATTATATATCTGCATTCATGTCACGCCCGTCCGCCTCCATCACTTGCTCACTCACTCGCTTCGTTGACTCATGAATGTCAGCGTATTTCTAAAGACTAATACGTTTTCTGTGCATAAGGAAGTCTAGTTTAGCTTCAGTAATTTAGAGTTTCCTTTTCCTTTCTTATGAGATCGAAAAGGGAACGAAATGTATGTGATCTTTTTACCTAATAAAGTCTAATAAGTCTATAGGGAGTTACATTTTATTTGGTATCTTTCTCGAGCTTTTGTTGGTATTGGCTGGTATCCCTCTTACGTAAGGAAAATATCATATAATCCATTATTTAGAGTATTGAAAGGCAAATAATAACATCAAGATTCTTTCTCGTACATTGAGTTTAAGATGTATTCAAGTACCGGTATTCTTTTCCTTGAAGTACAGACTTTCTTCTTATTTCTATTTCATTTGTGTGTGTTATGTATGATACAAAGTTTGGCAAAGAAACTTTAATATCAACAATTTTACTTTTCTCGTCGCCAGATTTTAAAAGTATAGTTCCAGTCGCTATGATCTACATTGGCAGCTTTGTAAAATGAGTAGTCCCAGGTATTAGCAAGAACTAAATCGTGAATTAAAAATTGAAACTGAACATCTCTTTCCTTTGACATAATGAGTTCTCTTGAAAGCTCAATTAAATATTTTGATATGCCAGCAGTTGTATGTGTGCTTATGTGCGTAAGTCCGTAAGTGTGTGTGTGTGTGTGTGTGTGTGTGTGTGTGTGTGTGTGTGTGTGTGTGTGTGTGTGTGTGTGTGTGTGTGTGTGTGTATGCACGAGTGCTCGGCTTGATCTTTCGTGCAAAGCGAAAGACTGGTTAAGAGGAAGGGAAATAGAATTAAAAGGAAGAAGCCTGCAAAACTGCGGCTCCCCTAATGGCAGAAGGGTAGCGAGAGGGATGAAGACAATTCAGTTTTCGAGGTGCGTTGATATTTCTCCTCACTCGAATGAATGCAAGAAGTAATGAATTTAAAGAACGGAATATTATTAAATTTCTAAAATCACACGTTGTTATAGTGAATATTATGAATATAATCTTTCTTTCTTCTCGTCGTTTGCTGACGTCATATAGCTCGTGGTTATGTATTACTATTGTCATCTTATCCAACAGGATGTGAGGCAAGGATGACAACGTACAGCCACTCTCCTTTCATCACCACTAAGATTCCTTCCTCGATAAAGGTTACACGCACACTGCTTCACATTTCCATCAATCAATATTGATTTCCAAACGCTTGAAACACAATTGAGTGAGGCGAGAGCAACAATCTGTATAATTTTAAAACTTTAACAAAATTATGGCTTGCTCTATGAATAAACACTAATGACAAAATTCAAGATATTTTATCATTTATATTCGAAATGAGATTAGAAAAAAGTTTTCGTATTGATTCATTCACTCTAGAATAAATTTTATAGATATTTTATCTTTCAGAAAGTCATTTGATATCAGTTGCCGAACTGTCTTTAAGATTTTTTTAATCAGTATGTAATCAAAGAGAGCGACACTTGTACTTTACGTACACAGTAATTACATATTTCTTCCTTGCAGACACGAAAGACATGCTAATTATATCATTTCAATATGCTTTTCCAGCAAGCTGTACGTTTCATTAATGTGCAATACAGAAGAGAGAATTTTATTCAAAATACATTAATTTCAGTAGACATTACCATTGGAAGTTTGGTACGCCGAGAGCACTTGCAGTCCAAGGCAGCGAGAGCCTCAGAGCAGCAACTCATTTCTGAGATTCTAAATTAAAGCGACAATTACAGTTGAAATTAGACTCCTTAAAGCTGACATCGTAAGGAATTTTCTCGGCGATAAAGCTTATCCATCCTCAAGGCCCACCTACCATCACCTTTAAGAAGCGAGAAAAGTCCTGAATGTGCACAGTGTTTTCTTATTTGGGGAGCTTTCCCGCAGTCCCCGGGGGAAGGAAGGAGAGAAGACTTGCCGCGCGTCGGACCCAACCTGTCACCTTGATAGTCTATTAAACTGAAAAAACAGTAGGCTCCTTTGTTTTCTAAATGTGCGTGCTGCTATTGGGTAAATGCAAAATGTCGCTGTAGTACAAAGAAGAATTAAAAACTCGCCATCAATAGAAAGAGGGAGAGAAAATATCACCAATCACTTTGGAAAGCGTTAGAAGTGATGCGATACTGGAGGGTGACCGAGAAGTCTGAACACAAAGGACGAAAAAACTACAGCAGTGCGTTGAAGAGTTTTCAAGTTAAGAGGATGAAACAATAGAAACACTGGTCAACAATTGCCCTGAGAAAATATACAGTGTTTTCTTAATCTTTCTTCTCCCTGACAATATACAACTTTCTCGCTTTGCCTTTCATGACAATGGCAAAAAGCAAAGGCACACTATCTTATATCCCTGTGAGTGTGTGCGCCTGTGTGTGGGGGGGGGAGGGAGGGGGCGTGTAATGGAAGGAAACTTAGAATGTGATTAACCTAATGCTGTAGCAATATCAACATTGCAGTAGTGTTACCAGTATCGTTAAGAATATCACAAAAAAACACTCCAACATTCACTTATATGTCAACATCTTGTACAGAATTTTCTCTGGGGGTTTCATATAATATAAAAAATGATAAAAACAAACGCATGTAAAGCACAAAATTCCGGACTCTTTCAAATTGCTACAGTAAGGAAACACTAAGCTTAACAGAAGATAATACAAAATACACACAGACATATTTTCCTTAGCGCGTGTCCCTAGTTCCTTAGTGTTATATGTTCACCTCCACCAGTGACCTACACCAACAACACCGTGAGACTTGAAAATTTATCTTAGACTAGAGGAAGGAAAGCTAATTAGTATCTAGTGTTTACTCCTTATCCCGTCCAATTAGGTTCTCTCTGAAAGGGCAAAGAAGAGAAGTCTCCCTCTTATCAAACCCTCATTAGGCAGTCTGACCCTAGCCACTCACAGCACCCCCCCTCCCTCCCTCTCCCTCTCTCTCTCTCTCTCTCTCTCTCTCTCTCTCTCTCTCTCTCTCTCTCTCTCTCTCTCTCTCTCTCTTGCTATTCATCCACTCTCACCTCTCCCTCGTGTGCCTCAGCCCTCCCCTCCCTCCTTTGACCTTCCCTTTCACACTTGCCAGTTATCATTCCCTTGCTGTCTTCTTCCCTCCCAGACATCTGCATCAGTCTCCTCTCCTCAGGCTTGTTTGTCACTTGCCTCACTCTTCCCTGTACTAACAATCTTTTACTATTTCCTTTCCTCTTGCCATCACCTCTGCCATTCCCCTCTTCCCTACACGTGTCGTTCTCTCCTCACCTTTTTCCTGCAAGGGCTTACTAACCAGCTCTCCTCCCACACACCTGTCTCGCTAACAGTTCATGTATTCTGGAAAAAAAATAAACGTGTTGGTATTTTTACTACTGAAGTGTTTGACCGTTGCTATTGTTCGTCATGTGATGAATCCTGACTGTTTTCCAGGAAATTACATGCGTGTGACAATGAAGACTTCGTGTTGTAACGTTTTCCATTATTATCTAACGCTGAAATATTACGAAATGACAACAAATGTTCTACTTTACATTTCTGTACAATGTATTGCAGTTGTCAACGCTCGCTGCATAAGCTTTAAAATATACAACAACAAAATACCAAAATGATTGAAAGAACAAAGAGAGTGCCTAACCCTTACATTATCTTCAAAGAATACTCAATAAAGGAAAAAAAATTATCTTGTAAAGCTGTCACGTAACTTGAATTCATCAATAAGTCCATCAAAGCTGATCACATTATCTTCCCTTGCATCGCAGCCATCAGCCGGACACCTGTGGAGCTTCATTACCTTCAGCACATCCCAAGGAATTATCTTATTCAGAGCTTGGATAAGATTGTTGATTCAGATATTTGATCTCGCATAGGAACATTATTCGCAATCTTTGTTTCAATCAATAACATACTATGTTGATGGCAGCAACATCATTATTTCCTTGGATAACGCAAAGAATTGTTCATGATCCGATGTATGTACTCGTACATGTCAGAATTTTACCAGCTTTGGTTATATTCATCATCGTGTGTGGCCACTGGATGGGTCATCCTACAGTGTACTGGTCACGTGTGTTCATTTTTTTAGACCGAAAGTAAATAAATACTTTGGCCAATTTAGGGGCATGTAAACGAGTGTGGAATGGGTGGACGTGACGCCGCCGCCCTCCACCACCACAACACAAACTGTTAAACAAAGTGATGGAAATAATTACTTTTTATCACTCAAACATTATTACTCTTTGTTGTAAACGTACCTACAGTGTATACAGGTATATGCAATGTTTCCATTTTGTGTTTCTCTGTACTGGGCGAATTGCCAAATTGCATTTCATTCTTCTTCCATTTTTATTACTCAAATAAACCCGAAGCCTCTCTATGATGGCGCTATGAAGTGCTTGGCATTGTTTACAGATAACTTGTCGAGCCATCCATCACACACTTTCAAAACCTGATCGGTATTGTTGCAAAGACAAACTAAATTCATCATTTTAGTCATTTTTCAGAGATTGTGCTGAATAATCATCTAGAGCAGTGTCAACGTAAGGATTAGTGAAAAACAGAAAAACCATGACCAATTATAAAGATCTGCTTTGCTAATCTATCCTGCCACTTTCAGGCAAGAAAGAATCAGGGAAGCCACTAAATTTCTTTATAAAATAACTGCAGCAAAACATCATTTCAACACAATTTGGCGAGAAGCAGTGAGCTACAAGAAGTTTTTATGAGCTGCAAGAAGTCTTTGTGTGAAAGCACCTACCGAGAAAAAAAAATAGCTACATACCAAGAAAGAAAAAAACGACGACAGCTGCGAGAATGACACCATTCTGTCTCTTGTCGCCATAATATAAACAACCAGCAAAGCAGTCTGACCACCCCCCAACCCTCCCTCCTCTCACAACATCCACCTCTCCCCCCTCGCTCCCCGCTAGTCACACGCCGAGCCAAGCTACACTGTTAATACAACACTCTCCTCCTTGCTCCGTGCTGCGGCACACTCAGAACCAGCCACTCACTGCTTGCTGGGCTGAGAGAGAGAGAGAGAGAGAGAGAGAGAGAGAGAGAGAGAGAGAGAGAGAGAGAGATGCGTTATATATATTTTTTTAATTAAGTAGCACCAGAGGGTTGTGATCCCGATGAAACGCACTTAGGGGAAAGCATCGCGATGGTGAAGTGAAGGGAAGAGCTACTGAATAATTTGATGTGAGACTGAGGGGACGGAGAAATCGTTGGTCGGGAACTCGGGAAGGAAATGTGGACTTTGTGTGTGACGGCGGCAGTGATGTGTGTCATGGGCTGTCAATTAAATCGCAGAATTTGTGAAATGCTTTACTTGCTTATTTTTCTTAACTTCCCTCATTACGTCTTTCTAGTTATAAAGCATAGTATTTCTCTGTCATGATACATGGGTGGCCTGCTGTCATATCCCAATTTAATGATAAAGTTAAAACTATTTTGATATTAATTAGTTGTGTTATGCAATGATAACGGTGGAGCACGTTTTGTCAATGGATCCCTCAGTAGAGTAGAGGAAATTTCCAAGAGGCACAATATCAGCAACACAAAGCTATGGAGTGGATAAGCGTGAATATACAACTTTTCAAGCAACTCACATCCCTATACCTTCACACGTTAAAACTACTTCCATGACAATTACTCGTGTTATGTAATGGTAACACAGGAGATTGTTTTTTCAATAGATTCTTCAGTGGAATAAAGGAAATTCCCAAGAGGCAGAACATTTCAATACAAAGCAGTGAATATAGAGATTTTTCACGCAGCTCACATCGCTGTACCTTTACACGTGGTTCCAAAGTAGACATTCATTAATTAATTTCAGGTATTGGAATGCTGTGCGTTGGGTAAAATTCATAGAGACTCTTATCAGCCACTCAAGATCCCAAGAGATTGCTGTCCATATTATTAGTTTTCCCGGTTCAGCCTTTGGTCTTTATTTTGTGATGCATTGTTCGGTGAAAAAGCCAATTTACACGCTAATGATACTTCATTAAATGCGGCTATTCCCTGTCCCCAAAGCATTTTGAACGCCAACACTTCTGGGAATATTATTTTAGGAGATAATGCTTGGATTAATTAACGAGGTATGAAGTTAAATCCTATTCAGTCCAAAGTTGCATAATTAATGGATCTAGAGTGGCTCTTCATTTACATTCTGACATTATAGGTGATAATTACTTCATCAAGATTTGCACTTCGCCCAATTACTTGTTATTATTTTCCGGCCAGAAAGTTACCTTGATCTGAGCTTGATATATAGACATTAATCTTGAACTGTTGTATTCTGCACGCACACAAATGTTAGTCTTTCTGATATCGCTATTTTGATTTATTGCTGCCGTTCCTTAAAAGCTGCTCATCAGCCTCCTTCAGTAATCACTACAGATTCAAACTCCTAACATCTGGATCGAGTTTTTAATCGTCTTATTATTTTTTTTCAAAGAAGTTCGAATCTTCATCATTAGCGACTCCTCACACAAGTTGCTTAATGGCGATCTTTTCCTACACTAAGAACTTTGCACTTTTGAGCCAAGCGTTTCCTTTTGATGCAGCTTCACTTTCATTGGCTGCGTGTTGTCCTCTTCACATTTCAAACACTTTACATTGCATAGCCAGGGAAATTATCAAGGCAATTTCCAGTAAGTATTGCTTATCTACTTGGGAATTTATTTTTTATCTAAGGATTTAATTTTTCAGTAATGCATCATCTTCTATATACTAGAAATAAAACAAAAAAAGAGTCCATTATCGAAACTGGATTCACCATAAGCAGAAAATTGATGATGATGATGATGACAACACGAGACAATGTAATTAATTCATAACACAACCAGAAAATACTAAAAATCAAACAAAAAAGGCCATTATCAAACCTGGATACACCATAACCAAAAAATCGATAACTATGATAATTAGACACAAGACAATCTAATTAATCCACAACACAACCAGAAAATAACCTCCTTTACTCCACCCACTGTAATAAACCCACTCCATTGTACCACCCTCCAAGTTCCCTGCCTCACTCCCAACGTTTATTTCATTTACGGAGCATCCTCTTGGTCTATTAGTAACAGTGATTTACCGCCTGCCTTCAAGACGCGCCTCATGTTGATCTCTGGTCTTAGTGTCTGCTTTGAGCCACACACACTGAGCAGCGGGAGGGAGCGCCTAACAATCCCGCCCCGCTAACTCTGTAATACCACCAGTGCCCGCCGCCTTCATCAGACACCCAATGAATGCAAGGCGAGAGCTGGGAAATTTCTTATGAATGTTCTGATTTAAGGGATGTCAGACCGGGAGCATTGGCTGACAAGCAGGACACACACACACACACACACACACACACACACACACACCTAAGATTGAATGAGGATATGATAAAATGATCCTTACCATCACCAACAAATTCGAAGTTGATATAATCTTGGTTGGGCAACATACTAACAATATTTTCTATTAAAATAAACTTCTAAAACAAATAAACAAAGAATCATCCAAAGCTTTTTTTTCTTTTATATAAATGTACGCCACCATCTGAAGAGGACACAGCAACACTTCTTTTGTAAACTCAGTACCTGCGTCTGTATTTGAAACTTTCTATAACGACTTCCTTAAAGAGGGAGGTTTCAAGATATTCATCCCTTTCTTTTGGTTAACTCTCTCGGACCTGCAGAGGGACTGGCGACTAAGTGGACCTTTTTCACTCTTTATGTTACTATTGGCCAGTTTTTCTTTCTTACATAAAAGAAAACTCTCGAAGCGCCACACACAACACAACACATGGCTATGTAGGGGCAACAAAAACTCACATCACCGCACTAGACAGCACAAGCATTGCAGCAAAACACGCGACTACCAACAACACATCCTTCAGGGTAGCAAAACTCCTTCATTCCTACAAACAACGCAAAAAGAAAGAGTAAAAGTGACAATGAACTAAATAAACAAAAGACGCATAATGAATGTCTGAAGAGGAAGAGGAAAAGTCTTAACTTGAGAATGTCTCTAAATTAGTTTTCAACAAAATAGTTTAGTTGCATAAGTTCATTTTCTAGCCCCCCCCCCCCCCTCTCTCTCTCTCTC
>CM035188.1:16522083-16537703 GCA_020233015.1 Callinectes sapidus | reverse complement strand
CTCTCTCTCTCTCTCTCTCTCTCTCTCTCTCTCTCTCTCTCTCTCTCTCTCTCTCTCTCGATATCGGTAATGCTAGAGTCGATGATGATAAAAAGCAGAAGGAAGAGAAGGAGGAGGAGGAGGAGGAGGAAGATAATACAGTTAGCTACAGTTCACGTAACCTAAATCTTGTTAAAAGAAAAAGTAGTTTGATTCTTGATTACTAAAGAGTATTAACTCTTAATATGACTACATCCAAGCTTTCAGTAAGTCTGGTATATCGTTAATCTTGTGCATATTCATTGTGATATTATCCCCTTCAGTATTGGGACACATTCTTACGAGTTTTTGGGTGTGATGAAACACTAAGAAGGGTATATGGAGGTAAAGAGGTTAATGGCCTGAGTTTTACTATTTTAATACCCACATTGAGTTTTTGAAGCTGTAAAAAATCGCAAATAATAAATAGAATAAATATAGAAATGGGTCCCAGGGGTTGATGTGTAAATATCAGTGGTTTCCGAGACTGAGGTTACAGTTGTTGCTCTTACACACACAAACACACACACACACACACACACACACACACACACACACACACACACACACACACACACACACACAGGACAAAATCAGGCGCAGCGATCACGAATGGAACAAAAAAAGTGGAACAGCGGAAATTTCACCTTAATGGGTATTTAACAAGGGACATGAGTGGCAGAGAGGGATCCAATGTGTCAGTAGTGCGCTGGTGAGGCCACGGGAACCCGCCTCGCCCTTCACGCTGCTCCATTGGGTGTGTGTGTGTGTTGTGTTGCATCAGCACGGAATACCAATCAACAATAACACACATTACGGCCACGACTGAGGTGATCGATAATGGGGTTTCCGCGTGTTGCCCTCCCAGTGTTGTCATCTGATGAGTCAACACACGAGAGAGAGAGAGAGAGAGAGAGAGAGAGAGAGAGAGAGAGAGAGAGAGAGAGAGAGAGAGAGAGAGAGAGAGAGAGAGAGAGAGAGAGAGAGAGAGAAATAAAATAAAATAAAAAGACTGCAAAATTACTGAACTCTTGACTCATGTTTTACAACGAATTACCGAATAACACTCGAATACACCACAAGCGATAGTTTTGGGTGAAATTACTGCAGCTTAGAACATTACAATTTGTCTGGAATGCTAATGTGCAAGTGCAAGATATCATTATTTTCCTTTCAACTCCAATGACATAATACTGATGCACCAACACCCAAATGCCTTTTATGAACACATTCTCAACCATGAAGTAAAAGAATCACTGATGGCGTCACCTCACCGACACGCTATTTTTAAGCATTTTTCTTTCGGTAACTAAAAATACCTTTGCAAATGTCACTTCCTTATCTTCCGGTATCTTTATCGAACAAGCGTTGTCTCCCTCCTGAGTGTGTGCTGCTCTTATTTTCGCACATACTTCAACAGCAGCAGCAACAGCAACACCAACAGCAACGCCGTCAGCAATAAGAGGAAGCAATATGTACAGTCAGCATTGCCGACAAAAAAAGTAAAGCTGCAAATTTGTTCACATGTCCGGGTTCCATGTCAGTGTGCTGGAAACAAGTCAGTATTGTCCATTCTCTAGAGGTTTATTTTCCTTCTCCATCTCAAATGTGAGTTCAGCATGAGAGTTATTCAAGACGAAGTATAAATAAACTCCAAACACAAGAAAATAACAATCCGGCAGCAGACAAGCAATAGTTTCACGAGGAACGATGTATCACAAGTGCTATTAGAGGAACAATATACATATTTCGTCATGCAGGAAGGATACACGCATATATATGATGGTGAGGCTAACTATGAGAGCGAGGTAGTGTGTGTGTGTCTGGCTTTTCATCTTTCCAGGTTATTTCTTTTAGACTTCTGGTAACCCAGACGCAGGAAACACATCAAACATACGATGGAAAAGAAAGTAACAAAGAAATCAAACTAAACCACAATAAAAACTCAAAACCAAACAGTCAAGAACAATAGGAAAAGCAATAGAAATGAAGGAGAAAGAACATCGCAGAACAACACAGAAAACTAAAGAGAAAATGCATGATTCATTCCCAACACACACACACACACACACACACACACACACACAGCAGGAAGAGGGCAACGCTTTGTGGCTTATCAGAATCAACACTCGCGCCTCGAAGGTCCATTACTACTGTTCCCTGGACCAAAGAGGCGTCTCATCAACAAACAGGAAGAGTAACGTCCCTATTCTGAAACACTAAGCTCTCCTTCTCTCTAACCACGACTATTTTCAAAGGCCACAGAGAGTAAAAGCCGGGTTTCTGAGGGTGTTTTTCATGTCAGTTAGGAAGCAACCTTGTTCATTTGTCATTCAAACCATAAAAACACCCTTGAAAACTTGGGTCACTTAAACAGGAGTCTTTTGAAACAGTGGAGGTGCAGCGGTGAAGTGTTTCTGAATATGGACGTAAGCAAACTGCCGCCGCTGAAAGACCATTCTGTCCCCCTTACGATAAACACACAGGCAAGCACGCACGCACACCCCATGACAATCCCTCAGAAGTGTTAAGGGAAGGAGACAGTGATAGAGTGAGTGAGGCAGAGAGGGAAAGAGGGAGAGTGCAATATTTGTATCAGCGCGTGTGTGTTCAGTGAGTCGCTTCTCTTTGTTGGTGGGGAAGCAAAGGACACATTTACTAATAAGGGATTTGATTACACTGGAATAACTGTCAGTCACATACCGAGGAGATAATAGCCCTTTGTGTGTGTGTGTGTGTGTGTGTGTGTGTGTGTGTGTGTGTGTGTGTGTGTGTTGAGGACAAGTTGTGATGAACGTCAGGAAAGGAACAGTGGTGGCGGGGGATTGAGCATTAGAAACAATGAAGAGCTAAACGTATATGTAATTATAGCATTGTGTTAACTTTTACGAGGATGCAATTAAACACGCTGACGGCTCTCATGATATTGGAACGGCGTCGTATGCTCAATGAAACACCTCCTCTGGATTCCATAGGGTTTTCAGAGATGATTTCACGGAATTAGCGATAGATTAAGAAGAAAACAGTAAATAATCATGCGTGTGGGCTTTGAAAACTGTCATGGTAAGAAAATAAAGCAATTGTAGAGTAAATGCCCTAAACCTACAATACCTTTATGATGGCAGAGGTTGTAGAAGAAAAACACCCAAAGTAGAAAAGTAAAAGACGAAGAGAAAGTGGATACCATTAGAAAATTTGTCAAAAGCAGCCGGACGGGATAAAATAAGAGGATAAAGACGAGTGGAAAAGAAAAAGAGGAAAAAGTTTAGTTGCAGAAGAAAATTTGGAGGCAGGAGAGAAGAGGAAATATATAAGAAGGGAGCGGAAGAAGTGGTCGAAGGCGAAGAATGGCAGGTGGAGGAGATGGAGGATA
Source organism: Callinectes sapidus (assembly GCA_020233015.1). Lineage (NCBI taxonomy): Eukaryota > Metazoa > Arthropoda > Malacostraca > Decapoda > Portunidae > Callinectes > Callinectes sapidus. The sequence continues at coordinate 16,534,312 of CM035188.1, read as the reverse complement.
TACGAGGCAGTAAAGATGGGAAAGAAGAGAGAGGGCGTGAAGTGGTGGTAGGGGAACCGTGCAAGGAAGAAAAGCCTGTTGTGGAAAGCCAGACAGGGAACATCTCAGCTGGTGGTAAGGGACAGGTGGTGGCCAGGTGGTAAATGGCTGGAAAGATTTACGTATTGGACCGGTTTGCAAAATGTAACTCTGATGATGGACTGGTATAGCCATAGTGGGATTTTTTGTAACCTCTACAACTCACTATTTGCTTCTATATTTCTAACTTACTGTGATTTGGACTTCGTTTTAAAGGGACGTTTCAAGATATCTATCCCTTACTTTTGGTTACATCTATCAGACCTACAAGGGAACTGGCAACTAAGTGGATCTATTTGTATTTCTTCCACACTTTAATCCCTTCAGTATTGGCACACATCTTCATATCTATTCTGCTCATTATTTGTCAATTTTATACAGCAATAGAAACTCATGTAACGATTGAAACAGTACAGACTCTGGCCATTAATCTTCTGGCCTCCATAGACCCTTCCTAATGTCGATAAAACTGTCTAATCACACTCATAACTAGTGCTAAAAATGTGTCGGTACTGAAGGAATATTTCAAGACATTTATCCCTTTTTTTAGGCTAAATCTTTTGGACCTGCTAGGGAACTGGTATCTAAGTAAATTTTTCTCTCTCTTCCATTCTTTATGTTTACCTTGACAAGTTTTTCCTCCTCTTACATAAAAAAAATATACTCCCACGTAACATTCTCCCTCCAGCCTTTGGGACGCGAGAGGCATAGGAACTACCTTGTTTAGGGGAGACTCACTCGACCTGTCAAGACGAAGCTAGACAGCCACTTGATTATGCAGATCGCGAGGGTATACAGTAAAGTTCCCAATGACAGTACGGAATAATGATCTCTATAGTGCAAGGGATCCTAAGAGAGTATAAGGGAACGTTTTTCTACAATATCACTGATCCCAAGACACCAGCAGGAAAGTAAGATCGAATCCTCTATATCGGATCTCAGGAATTTGACAACCTTTATTCCATCTTATGAGCACAAAAAGACGGTCATGTTCAAGAGCAATATTACTTATGATTGTGGTGTGAGAGAGAGAGAGAGAGAGAGAGAGAGAGAGAGAGAGAGAGAGAGAGAGAGAGAGAGAGAGAGAGAGAGAGAGAGAGAGAGAGAGAGAGATAGAGAGAAGGATGAGGGTGGCAGGTGCAAGCTTTGTCGAAAATACAACGCTTTGGAAAGGGCTCAGTTTTGTGCATTCTGTGTTGTGTGTGTGGGTGTGTGTGTGTGTGTGTGTGTGTGTGTGTGTGTGTGTGTGTGTGTGTGTGTGTGTGTGTGTGTGTGTGTGTGTGTGTGTGTGTGTGTTATATCCCTTCCCTCTAATATTCTTGCCAGTAACCCTCCTGAAAAAGGCTTATAAATATTGCTTAAGTAACGTAGACTACTAAGCGTGCAGGTAGATAGCTAGTTATTATCTCTCTCTCTCTCTCTCTCTCTCTCTCTCTCTCTCTCTCTCTCTCTCTCTCTCTCTCTCTCTCTCACGTTACAGAAGCAGCCATCGACACATACACACACACACACACCCCGTCTGCTGCCGCCATGCACCTGTTTGTACCTGCTAATTATAACACAGTAAAATGGTCGCTCGCGCAAACTTGTTACATAATTTTTTTCGCCATCTCGCTGCTAAGTTTACCCTCGTCGCGGAAACATTACAATTGCATCCTCGCCTCTGCTCCCAATTTTTTTTTCACAGCAGCGCATTAATGGAAAGTATGAATGGAAACAGTTCACCGGAGAGGCCAGCCAGCATCAATTAACTCATTTAATAGGAACCATTCCATTAGAGATCCCTGGGGAGAGCGTGTTTCTATGGAGGGAAATAGGTTTCATGCTCTCTCTCCCTCTCCCTCTCCCTCTCTCTCTCTCTCTCTCTCTCTCTCTCTAACACACTGATAAATGATAGATGTTGTATTTATATAATATAAACATAAACAAAGGAATATGTAACATTAAAACAACAGTGAAGAGACGACATGAAGAACGAAACTAGGAACAAAGAGAAAGTAAACAGATAAGAGAGCGAGCGAGCGAGAGAGAGAGAGAGAGAGAGAGAGAGAGAGAGAGAGAGAGAGAGAGAGAGAGAGAGAGAGAGAGAGAGAGAGAGAGAGGGGGGGGGGGATGTTTTGCCCGCCACAGGAAGGCGTAATGTGGCAGGAGCGGCGGCGGGGAAGGAATCATTAAGGCATGTGCTCCCATGCATCTCTCTCCTGGCCCGCTGTAATGCTGCTGCTGCTGCTGCTGCCGGCAACGCCACTGGCCTGAAGGAAGCCAGGTGTGCCAGCCTTTCTCTGCCACAAAACGCATTCACTCTTTCTCTGCCAGCAACCACACGCAATCACGCACGCAACCACACACACACACGCACACACACACACACACACACACACACACACACACACACACAACGTTCAGGATCTAGCGTGACACAACCTGCCCTATCTATTTACCCTAAGAAACACACATTTCTCTTTTTCCTCATAAAAAATAAGCTTGAGAGAGAGAGAGAGAGAGAGAGAGAGAGAGAGAGAGAGAGAGAGAGAGAGAGAGAGAGAGAGAGAGAGAGAGAGAGAGAGAGAGCTTACTACCTATTATGTTCAACGTTTGTCTTCCCCAGCTTTCCTTCGTTCATAATATCAGAGAAAGTTGGAGTCTTCAAGCGTGACTTAAATGAAAGGAAACATTTAAGTAACAACTGTGCGACAACCTGCTGCTGGTGCTGCTGCTGCTGCCCGTGGAGAGGTATGGATGCCGCCTTTATGAGATGTAACGAGTGCAATATGACACCGTTACGAAGCACCATTTGGGCGACACGAATTTTAACGCGCCACTTAATCCCATGAGTTGTCCTGAAGCCTCATTTTGAAGCTGATGGCGGAGGATATAGGCCATGGAGAGCACAATATCAGCGATCATCTCTCTCTTGTGCTGACCTTTGGCGAGACAGCAAGTTTTTAAAGCGGTAGCAGCAGCAGCAGCAGCAGGGGAAATGCGCCTCCTTGCTGTAACGAGCAGTGAGTGCGTTTATTAAGGACCCCGAGACACTTTGCCGGGGTCCAGGCCTCATGAGTTGGTGCAATTAGGTTTTCTTCCGTACAAGATAGATAATTCCCTAAAATGTACAGGAAATGTCAATATCACTGTGTCCCAAGGTGTGTCTCGACAGTTCCCCACTGGTGTCACAGGCGATCTTATTTAAGGTGTTCTTATTCGTCAAACAATAAGCTTTGGGAATGTAGTTAACGTGGTACCTACTTTCTTCTTCACAAGCTAGTCTTAATTAGCTTCTTCATTTGCTTCATCTCTATTGTGTCAAAAATAATAACGTATGAATAAACCATTATATTTATCAATTATTTTCTTTAATTGGCAACCTCTGGGAAAATCCTGTTTGAACAAGGTTTTGCACGTTTCTTTAACTTGAACAACTTTAATTATGAGAGGAGTATCAAGATATCTTTGGAAATAAATTAGTCTTTCCCTTCCCCTCCTATACTATATATTTCGTTTATGGAAATGCCAATTAAGCGGGATAATTGCGAAATTCTTTCCTACCCTCTGGCTAGTCCCCCTGTCAGTGAAAAAAAGTTAATGAAACGAATTTACTTTAACAGGTGCTGATAAAAACGATCATTACAATAGTCACTTTCTATGAAAATTCCCTTGAATCTCAATCATTTGCCATCACTGGGAAGGTGGATGACAACAGCCGACAGTCACTCACTTCCCGATCACGAGTCTAACCCAAGCCAGTGAGTGAAGCAGCTCCCAGACAGCCGCGTTGCGTCCTCCATCAGGTGGACACACACACATAGCCTGTCACGAGGGGCAATTGGCAGGCGTGCACATGACACCAATCATCGCCACTACATGTAATAACACTTGCATCTGACGGCCAGGCCAGGCCAGGCCAGGCCAGGTCAGGGGCGGAGGAGAGGCCAGCCACGGCGGTCACTCTGGCCACAGTCGCAGCAGCAGTGTGGGCGTAGGTGTTTGTGTGAGCCAGTGTTAATATGCAGATGTTTTGTTCCTGTTTCTCTGAGTGAGTGAGTGAGAGTGAGTGGGTGGGCGGCAAATATTCACAAAAAATAATTAGTCCTGAAATAAAGCGTGGCTGGCGTGTGGGCGGAGAGGTTCCCTGAATCAGCGCGTCGTGGCTGTGTCTGTCTCACAATTGTGGGTCTGAATATCACACCGGGAAATAGGAACGAGGTGAACGTTTGGCCGCGTCAGGCACAGCCAAGTGGGGATCGTTACACGCGTCTGTCAGCGGCGTGGAGGGAGGCTGGGCGCTGCGGCGGCGGCGACGGAAGTAAAAATGCTAATTTTCATCTATACGTCGGAAAAAAAAGTCAAGAATAAATAAGCTTTAGTTTTTCCAGATAAAAACATTAACTCAGTAAACAATTTCACTGGTATTCTTTTCAGCAAATATTTCAACACAGCTTGTCAATCCACAATAAGTGTTTTCATTAAATTTGCAGCTTTCGTGCAAACACAGTTCGAGGCAATGCAGTAATACCAAAGCACTTCGAGGAATGAAACTTATAGTGTCAAATCACGGTTTGGGGGTATATTTTGTTTAATAGCATTAGTTCACAACAAACACAAAGTGAATAGGAACACTTCAACACATCATTCTAACGCTCGTCTACTTTTTCAAGCATGTTGCGAAATAAGGGACTTTAGTCTTCCTGAAAATGTCCTGTAGAATTATACGTAGACAAAAAAAAAGAAGAAAGACAAGAGGTGAAGACATTATTGTGAATTGATAAACACAAAACTTACAAGACTAACGGATGAATAAGGAACAAATGCCAAGATAAAACATCAACATCCAAGAAATGAAACACAGGTGGAAAAAAGAATAAAGATAAATATAATGAATCAAATTTCGGGCTTTAATAAAGGAACAAAACTTTTAATGCAAATGAGATTTCTCCAAACTTACATTTTTTGAAAAACAAGAAAGTTAAAGTGATATTATTGATGTAATAATCATATATAAATCTGCAGTGTGGCTTTCCACTTCTTTTCTTATACAGAGTAAAGTTTTGTAAAGTTAGTGTCAAAAGTATAGTTTTAAACAAGGATACTTCACACAACTTTACACTAAACTGATGAGTGATTACGCAATATTTTCATTCAACTTTACAGCTTTACTATGTTGAACTCAATACGCAAACGATGAGCCTTCCTTCATTCCTTCTCTTCACTGGCGCTCCAAACACACACACACACACACACACACACACACACACACACACACACACACACACACACCAAGACGCTCCTCCCTCCCTATTCACTCAGCACGTTGCAAACTACTGCACTACTTTATCATCGCCAGTCTCCCTCTCTCCTGAGCGTGTTCACGTGGCTCACTACAATCTATCAGGCGTCTCCCTCACACCGGGCGGACGGGGCCTCCTCTCCCAGCCCTTGACCCGCCACCTTGACGCTAAATTAAGTGAAAGTAATTTACCAAGAGATGAATGTGATGAAAGAGGGTTGGAGCGCGGCGGCACGAGAAGGAGACGAGGTGAGGTGAGTCGAGGCGGGGCGAGGTGAGGCTTGGCTCTGAACGCCTCAGCGAAGACTGGTGAAAAGAAGGCATAGAAGAGAAGTGTGTCGACGAGATGATGATGATGGAGGCGGGAGAATAAACAAGGGTGGAAGGAGTTCTTTTTACTGAATACTCGTGTCTGGGATGCTTACAAATAGAAAAGTTGAAAAAAATTAAAGAATATCCCGTGAATCCATTAATAGATGTTTTATGATGACATTCACGGTATGTATGTATGTAGATTAAGACTCTCTCTCTCTCTCTCTCTCTCTCTCTCTCTCTCTCTGTGTGTGTGTGTGTGTGTGTGTGTGTGTGTGTGTGTGTGTGTGTGTAGGTACAACTTATATTACCTAGACAGCAAAACCACGGGGAGGGGAGGGGGTGGAAGAAGGGATGGAAATGAAGACAACAAAATGGAGGAGGAAAAAACGAAGAGGAGGAAAGAGAGGAGGAGGAGGAGGAGGAGGAGGAGGAGGAGGAGGAGGAGGAGGAGGAGGAGGAGGAGGAGGAGGAGGAGGAGGAGGAGAAGTAACACAGAGAACTTCATGAAAGAGGAAAATTGATAAGTTTTTTGGGTCCCTACGGTGATACATTTTTTCCGAAGGGCTGTACCATCTGATATACTCCATCAAGCTCGGGAAGAGAAATAATCCAACCACAAACACGGACAGAAGATGAGAAATAGTGATGAAGATTGGTAGTGAGAACATACTCGTACACATTCCAAATAGTATATCATTTTTTTTCTTTTCTTTTTTACGCATCGTCTTTCTTCAGTGATGGTGACACAGTATCTCCACCAAACAAAATGAATAAATAAATAAGCCCCAGTACCACTATTGAGTACAAATCTTCATTGTTATTACTGCTACACGAAATTCACAGACAAATGAATTAAGTTACACATAACAACAAGGAATATAATACGAATCGAAACTTAAAACTGTTGCAATATCGAAATCATTAAGTGAAGAGAGTACAAAATTCGAGCAACCAGAATGAGGAAGGTGTAGGAAGAAGAAAATGACCGGAAAAAATATGCAATAACTTGAGATAACATAGGAAGAGCTCTATATATATTCATAACCTGCACATGTAACAACCAGGAAGTATTACCATAAAATACATACATTCCCCCACTAAACCTTGACTAGATGCCAATCATGTTTCACGGCTGAGAAGATAGATGGAAGAAGACGAGGAGGAAGAAGACGACGACGAGGAGGAGGAGGAAAAGGAGGAGGAGAAGGAGGAGGAGGAGGAGGAGGAGGTTGTATTGGTGATGGTGACAGGAGACAGAAACGAAAGGATTTGAGAAAGCAAGACAAATGTGAGGATACGAAGGAAGAATAAGAGGTGCTTACAGTGGCAAGGATCATCATGAACATTGAAAAGCAAGACAATGATAAAAGATAGATAAATTGATTCTCCCCCCCCCCCACCCACCCCGACACACACACAGCCACCACCACCACCAAGAACAACAACAACATATTAACGCCCAATAAGAATCAGACAGCAAATTACAGAAATCAAATGCCTGTTCCTCTTTCCTAATACCAAGAAGAGATGCAATCATCAGGAAACCTTCACGAGTAGGCGTGTTTGGTGTGTTTGTCTTGGAGTGTGCTGGCTGGCAGGCGAGGAAACGGATGGGCGGACATTTGGGAGGTAAGAGGAGGAGGAGGAGGAGGAGAGGTGGGGAGCTCAGCATGGCCAGTCGTCTGCGCTCAATCTCCTCCCTGCTAACGAGCCAAATATTTGCTCACCCGTCTCCAGGTAGAGCGTTCTTCTGCGGTGCACCAGCCCAGGCCAGCCAGCCAGCCAGCACTGTGAGGACCAGCGAGGACCACCACGGCCCACATGCACAGTGCTCACAGCAGCTGGCGGGCCGATGACACGACTTGGTGTGTGTGTGTATGTGGGGGCACGAGAGGGCGGGTTTTCTAAGGCAATTATTCGCATTAAAATGAAAGCAGTGTTGCAGATTACATTAACGATAGATAGATGCATGATAGAGAATGATGACAGTGTTAAAAGGTGATGATGTTCGCTGGTAAGATATGACCTGTGCCGTTAATAAGAAACAGCTGTACGAATGAAAAATTGTACAAGTTCAACGCCACCGACATCCACTATTATGTATGGACAGAAAAGAGTGATTCAACAGTTTTAACCTCTTCAATACTGAGACGCATTTTCATATTCATTCCGCTCATTATTTGTCGATTTTACGCAGCTTCAAAAACTTATGTGGGGATTACAATCGTACAGACTCTGGCCGTTAATCTTTTGACCACTGTGAACCCTTCCTGATGTCTATAAAATCGTCTACTCACACCCAAAACTTGTTGTAAAAATGTGTCCCAATATTGAAAGGAGTAAACGTCTTAGAAATGAGGCACTGATTGCTGATTACTATTACAATCCACATCAGGAACAAAAAGTCATTGAACGATGAGTAATGGAAAAAGATAGGTAATAAAATAAAGTATAGATGTTGCTCTGAGAATGGAAGCTCAATTTAGTTTTCGAGTAGTTCTGATCCGCCCTCCTGAACCTGGCGCAGATACACACGCCATTACAGCATCGGAAACGCCTCCCTGCACGATGGAGATTGAGTCCTAAGGAAGGCAAACAAAGATAACAAAGGTAAGAGCTCAGGTGCAATGCTCCCTTGCACTCCACTCGTCACCCTTTCGCCTCCAGCCTGGTGTCTCTTTTTGTGATCGAGTTTCCTTCTATTTGACGTCTCTTGCTGATGGTGAGTTACGACTCGTTCAAATTCAAATGCTTTCAATACATTGCAGAATTTTTTACTTTTAGACTCAAACTTTATTATGGAATTCTGTGGCTCCATTTATCTGCTCTTGAACTTTTACCCCCCAAAGAAAGAATATTTGTAAATTGGAAATAAAAATACAGGTGACGTTGAGGTTATCTTATTTTTGAAATAAAACTTAGTTATCATAGGAATATTTGACCACTTCTATCTTTGCATGAAGCTCAAAACACACACACACACATCAGAATATCAGAATAAAATAAAAACATTGACAATTGAACAATTCATTGGTGACACGGGGAACAAGTCGTCCAGCACACCAACACCCACCGAGGGACACTGACTACACGATACTCTGCCGCTGGAGGACACTAAGGCTTATATTCATTCTTAAACACTTCTCTGCTTCACCTCCATTACTTCAGAAAGCCTTACTTAGATTGACATAGATTTGTAAAGTGTTTCAACGGTTCTAGAGGCAGAGTGACAAGATTTCTACATTATTTACTGAAGAAACACTCTTGAAAACCACGTTAATCATCTTTGTGACCTTGGAAAAGAGCCATGGTGAGAAAGCAAAGCATTTCTGAATACCGACCAAAAGAAAACCAGCAGAACAACACTAATTCATATAATTTCTCAACACTTCCATGATATTTAATGAAAACGTAAATCATTCCTTCGGATTCCAACAAACCATAGAGATGATGTACAAGTAACTATGTTCTGGCAATGGACTTTAATTGGTAGACTAAATTCCAAGACGCGAGGCAGTTTGCAGGAGGTGACCAGCGGCCCCCTGCCCACCGCCACCCAAGGGACACTCAAGCAAACCCTGACAGACTGACCTTTGATGCTGACTGAGGTTTGCAGAGAGAGAGAGAGAGAGAGAGAGAGAGAGAGAGAGAGAGAGAGAGAGAGAGAGAGAGAGAGAGAGAGAGAGAGAGAGAGAGAGAGGGAGAGGAAGAGAGAGAGAGAGAGAGAGAGAGAGAGAGAGAGGGAGAGGGGGGGGGAGGGAATGGACGGGGGAAAGAAATATTCTGAAATACACAAATGAAGATCAATTGGAAAGACAAAGAAAGCGAAAATGAAACAAAGAGAAGCGCGTGCACACACACACACGTACACACACACACACACACACACACACACACACACACACACACACACACACACACACACACACGGGGCCAGGAGAGAAAAAAATACAAAAAAAAGAGGGCATGGCATGGAAGGGAGGAAGTAAACTGTGGAAAGGAAAAGATGTGTGCCCACTGGCGAGGGAAGGGTTGGGGTGCGTCCTATTTTTATATATACTAAATCTTTTGTACGGACTTACGCGCTTGGGAACAATTTGCATCAGCTTCCCTCCCAGAGTGCTCCGATGGCAGTTTCTGGGGATGATGTTATTCTATCAGCCATCTTTTCTACGTGCAGTTTGCTGAAGAGAAGTTTCAACATGTGCTTTGTAACTTTTATGTAAACTAGTCACGGGAAATGAAAAAAAATCTTTGTATTTAGAGTGAAGTACATGTGCAAGTTGTCGCTTTGTAATGTAATACCATGTCGCTGATGTTCTATCCTCATATCTCTTGAAGGAATTTTAACATGATATATATATTTTTCAATATTATTCACAAGTATTGCAATATTAAAACAACAGAGAAGATAATTCGTTTCTACTATCATAAACTCGATCTCATATCACTGTTATGTTCTATTAATGAAATTGTATATTTGAGCTAAATATTCGTAATTATTTTTTATCAAACATTTCCGAACAAATATTGTAATAACATCCAAATAAACTAAAGCATATCATTTCTTAAATATACTTGATGCAATTCAAAGCTGTACCTGAATCTCAGACTAAACCATTTTTAAAGCAACCTGCAAAGTACAGAAAACTAACAGGGAACACATTTTGCTCACTCTCGGAAAGACAGTTATACTTATTTGACTGTCACTTTGCATTTCAACTACATGCTCAGGTGATATTTACTAAAGTGTAGGTCCCAGGAATAAAACATCCCCCAGGACAGAGTGAGACGTTAAGCGAAAACTGAAATTTGTTTTATTGCAAATGTGAGTCTGCTTGATGACAACGCGAGACGGAAAGGTGAGAAAAAATATATATGTAAAAAGAAATGGAGACATAAGATACAAATAAAAAATAAACAAATATATAAAGTGTGAATTATACCTCTGTATAATATCAACAATAAATATTTACTTACATACACAGTCTCAGTCTCAGTCTCTCTCTCTCTCTCTCTCTCTCTCTCTCTCTCTCTCTCTCTCTCTCTCTCTCTCTCTCTCTCTCTCTCTCTCTCTCTCTCTCTCTCTCTCTCTCCCTGGGCTTTTTTTCGTTTATATTGCCCTTTGCCAGCTTTTCTCTTTCACACACACACACACACACACACACACACACACACACACACACACACACACACACACACACACACACACACAACTTCATAATCGAACCTATACTAGCAAAATTAATCTTCGTACACTTATGACTTATGACTTGACTTTATTTAAGAATGAAGTTAATTCTTTGAACCTTTCGAGGGACTGGCAATTTGGTGGGCTTATTTATTTATTTTTTTATTTATTCATTTCATTGGCCTTGTCCAGCTCCCCACTTATAAAAAAAAAGAAAGGCTTGATACAAAAAATTATCTCTATAAACGAAGAATAAAACATATAATCAAATACTATCTTTGGAGTCGAATATTTACAAAGAACGCGTGATATTCCGTTTGACCCAAGAGTAAAATGATTATTAATTATCACCAATGATATAATATTACTGAATAATTTCCTATTTCCGTAATGAATGTGACGCGATGTGTGAAGCCTTCTTTACTCCCACTGTTCATATAACTTTCACTCCAGTCTCTGAATACCACGGTGGGATTCATAAGCTGATATTAGTGAACGACAGTGATCAAAAAGTGGTTGTAGTGGTGGTGATGGTGGTGATGATGGTGGCGGTGATGGTGGTGGTTCTTCTTCAGACGTCCTTTCTTGTCTAATGGTGGTCTTTTCCTTTTCCTTCTTCTTCTTTTCCTCCTCTTTCTTTTTCTTTTTCTTCTTGTCCTTTTTTTCTTCCTTCTTATCGTTCATCTTTCCCGTCCCATTCTTTTCTTATTCCTCTATTTCAACTACAATCTTTAAGCGTAATATCAAGTTTAAGCGTAATGAAGGTGGGAGGGAGAGAGGAGGGGAGGGGGCCGTACCCCACCGGGGCGCCCTCACCAGCAGGATATTGTCTTTGCTTCTGGACTGTTTATTTGGGATCAATAGTCACATTTAAGGCTTTTTATGAGTACTGTGGCGTGTTTGGAGTGATTTGCGTGCGTGTGTGTGGTGGAGGTAGCTGTGGTGGGCGGTATTGGGGGGGTAAATAAGGGGGCATTTTTGGGCTAAATTTCTTGCAACGCCCAATGCACTTTTTTATTAGAGGTTGTATCAAGTTATTATTAATGGCAAAAGATAGTTCATATACCATGATGTTTTGTGTCGTCAGTTCAGTAAAGTGAGTGGAGAGGAACCGTGTTATTCGGAGGTGTCAAAGTTACATTAAAAACTTCATCATCGGCCTCTCAACAGTTTATTTCCGCCTCTAAATCACTCCAAAGTGTTTAAAACAATGAAGAATAATTGATCGATTGTCTTGAAATGGGTTTTGGTTCCGTTGAAGAGGCAGTTAGTGGGTATTTAACGAGTGTTCAAAAGTGTCATATTTTCAAAAAACCGTTTTTTTTCCCGTAGAATTTCTTCAGAATTGGTGTTGCTAGGAG
>CM035188.1:16482042-16501572 GCA_020233015.1 Callinectes sapidus | reverse complement strand
CTCTCTCTCTCTCTCTCTCTCTCTCTCTCTCTCTCTCTCTCTCTCTCTCTCTCTCTCTCTCTCTCTCTCTCTCTCTCTCTCTCTCCCTCTCTCTCTCTCACCCTGTCCATTAATTTATTTCCTTTATTTTGATATAGGAATAACTCACTTCCACTTCCCTGTCATTCACTTATTGACATCATTTTTTTCCCTACCCTTTCTTTTCCTCGCACCTTTATTACCCACGCCGCGCACCTTCCTTTGTGTGACCCTAATTATTCTCTGTTTCCCTTCATGTTTTTCCCTGGGACCAGTAATTCTTTCTACTCTCGTTGGTGCAGCATTCAGCATGGAGAAAGGAAGCTGGCCAAGCGTGGCAACAGGAAGACAAAGGTTAAAGAATGGTCGTTGTATGGTGTCGTGCTATTAATCTTGGTGGGTTCTTTCTTTTTTCTCTCTCTTTCTCTCTCTCTGTGTGTTTATTGTAGACGTATTGCGCTCCGTGGCTTGTAAGGCTACGTGGGTTTGTGTAATTGACTTTGCTACACGGAGATGAGGAATCGAAAAAACTAAATAAAAGACAAAGAACAATAGAATGCCATAAACTTTCTTATTTAATGTTTTTTAGTATATATTTTTTTTCCTATTGTGTCCCTTACTTATTCTTTTCGGAAAGTTGTTAAGCATTCGCACTTTTATCAGGAATAATTTAGCATATTTACAGGCAAAACACTTCCATTTGAGTGTTTGTCTTGGCGGGATAAGCACATTGACCCAGTAAGCAAACAAACAAGATTGGAGAGGAAGTGGTCGGTGTGTGTGTGTGTGTGTGTGTGTGTGTGTGTGTGTGTGTGTGTGTGTGTGTGTGTGTGTGTGTGTGTGTGTGTGGGGAAATGCGATCAAATAGGCGACTCCAAAAGACGGGGGGGGTCACTGCCCTAATCCCGCCACATTACCGCTGGCGGCCTCTTTCTCAGACTCATTCAGAAACTTCAATCCCTCAAAAGCAAAGAATGGAGAGGGAAAATGAGAGAGGAGCGTCTAGCTGGGTAAAGAAGAAGAGAGAGTGGACGGCGGAGCAGGTCTTTGATTTGATAGACAAGATTTCAAGACTTTTTTACGATTATTACTCTCTCCAGTGCGTGATCGCCCCCGTGCGGTCAGGGACGAGGGATGACGCTTCTTTGTTGATAAATTGTGAATGGAAGTCTCAAAACTTAAAGGAGAGATAGTGTGTGTGAATTAAACGGAAAGATAAGACACGGGAACCTCCACGAGAGAGAGAGAGAGAGAGAGAGAGAGAGAGAGAGAGAGAGAGAGAGAGAGAGAGAGAGAGAGAGAGAGAGAGAGAGAGAGAGAGAGAGAGAGAGAGACTTGAAAACGTTGTAATATAAATACTATCTATCATCTTTAATATTCAATCATTGCATAATTATGTGTCATTTATTGCTACGTACTTTGAAAATTAGTGATAGATGTTGTTGTTTTTTTCTTTCCTTATTAGGCATCAATTCTGAAGAACTTTGAGATAGCAGTTTTCAAGCATGACTTTATTTTCATCTCCGCTGCATAACCTGACTGTTTGGAACGATTTTTTTCTCCAACAAAGCTGCACACATACCACTGAAGAACATAACACAAACAGCACAAATAAAAATAAATACATCACGTAAAGCTGCAGGTTCATGAAACAGCATGCATTTCATCCCTACCATGCCTCGTTCCCTGAAGGATAATAACTACCCTACAAATTTCGAAAGCTCAATTTACTGACGAGAATTAAAAAAAAAAAAAGGGATCAACTATTTTTTCACCTGATTTCGTGATAATCTGTTACCAGGGCAGCACACTGAGGGATTTGCCGCTCCCCTTGCTGTATGATCCATCAGAAAAGGGTTACAGATATATCCCCTACAAGATGAAATAGAGTTTAATGATTGTATTGGTGTTCTAAGCAGGAGATTCACTTCCATTCATTCTGCACGCAATATGAAGTAGGTTAGGTCAGGTTAGGTTAATTTAGGTTAATCTAGGTTAAGAAATTTTAGTTCATGACATTAGTAAGCATGTTAAGTATAATCAAGTATCGGTCAAATAAAACAATCAGTAATGCTCTGGTATAGAAAATAAAGAGTTAAATGACTAAATACAGTATCAATTTCACACGTCTTTAACGCCTTCAATATAAAGATGCACTTTCATACCTATTCTTCTTCTTATTTGACGATTTTATACACCATCAGAAACTTATGTGCAGATTAGAACAGTGAAGACTCTGGCCATTATTTTTGACCCCGATAGAGCTTTCCTAATGCCAATAAAATCACATAATCGTACCCCAAACTGAAGGTAAAAATACGTCCCACCACATAAGAAAAACTAACAAACAATAACAACTCTTAACTGATAAGAAAGAAATGATGCGATGAGGTAGAATAGAACGAACACCACCACTGTCACAACCACCACCACCACCACCACCACCGCCACCGCTAACAAGAAAAAGGAGCCCAAAATTAAACAGGAACACAATCTCGGGCAGTCGTCAACCCTGGCAGTGAACGTGGCAGCCATCCATCACACCAAATCATCGTCACAACCATCCACGCCTTCACCCTCCACTCAATTATACAATGAGACTACCTACCACAGAGAGAGAGAGAGAGAGAGAGAGAGAGAGAGAGAGAGAGAGAGAGAGAGAGAGAGTTTATTATAGTGGGAAAGTTGAGGCGTTTGTTACTGCATATTTTCTGAACAATTCCGTTTTATCGATAATGTTTCTCTTTTGTTTGTTGTTCAGGCCAATATGAAAAATTTCTATAACGTCTGGATTACACATAACCCATTCAAGAAGGCCAAAAATGTTACACAAATCCCAGCGCGCACACGCACACACACACACACACACACGCACACACACACACACACACACACACACACACACACACACACACACACACACACATACACACACACACACACACACACTACATAAAACAAGAGTAAAAGCAAGTCAAAAAGACCTGGAGCTGAGAGAGAGAGAGAGAGAGAGAGAGAGAGAGAGAGAGAGAGAGAGAGAGAGAGAGACGATCCACACTCATTTAGCCTCCTTCACTCGTCACCTATAATTTTGTGGACACAGAGCGGCCTTAGTGGCTTAGTGTTCCTTACTTTCGCCTCGCTTCACTCGTGTTTTGTGTTCCTCTTCTTCCTCTCCCTTACATTGAATCATAAATTTCTGCCACTCGTCTGCTCGCTTGCCTTTCTCTTAACGCTTCTTTTTTACATTTAAACATGGAATTGGCTTTTCACTTCAATCAAAAATAAATAAACAGAGGCTGTCAGAGAGGCAATGTTATCAACAGACTGACCATGCTTTCTCTCTCTCTCTCTCTCTCTCTCTCTCTCTCTCTCTCTCTCTCTCTCTCTCTCTCTCTCTCTCTCTCTCTCTCTCTCTCTCTCTCTGATTTTATGCTCCTTTTCCTTAGATATGATTTATTCACACGAACTACGAACACCAGAACGCCTAAAACAAACTAGACTATTATTTAACTTCAATTTGTCTTATTTACGAGGCGACGCATAATTATTAAGCTGCATAAATTTACAAATGTATCAAAGCCGCGTTGTATTCTTTTCTATATTATTTAACTCTTTCACCGCGACTTACACCACAACACAGTCCAAAAACATCGAGATCTTAACAAAATTCGACGAGAAA
Organism: Callinectes sapidus; assembly: GCA_020233015.1. Taxonomy (NCBI): domain Eukaryota; kingdom Metazoa; phylum Arthropoda; class Malacostraca; order Decapoda; family Portunidae; genus Callinectes; species Callinectes sapidus. Next base: position 16,497,872 of record CM035188.1, on the reverse strand, counting down.
AATGGAAAAGATAATTAAAAAAGAGTATATGTAATAGACTTGAACCAGTAGAACTCTTTGAGATGGCTGAGTTAGGACGAAAGATCTCTGGAGTGGTTAGTTAATACGGAAGACAAAGCAAATCACAGAAAAAAATATTAAGCAATTTTTTTGGGGGGAGGGGGGGGGGGCGCTGCATGTCTGAATCTTATCTCAAGAGTGGTAAGTTGATACGGAAAACAAAGCAAATCACGAGAAAAATATTAAGCTTTTTTTTTGGGGGGTAGGGCGCTGCATATCTGAATCTTATCTCTGAAGTGGAAAGTTAATACGGAAAACAAAGCAAATCACAAGAAAAATATTAAACTTTTTTTTTTTTGGGGGGGGGATCGGCGCTGCGTGTCTGAATCTTAAACACGTGCTACTAATTAACCTTGATGAGCCACTACGCACCACGTGGCAGGGGAGTGTGAACGTATCAAAGGAAATTCTGGGAAGTAAGAAAGAAGACGAGAACTGTTGCAAACTTGAAGGGTTGAAAGAAGACCAGTCGCACACACTCTCTCTCTCTCTCTCTCTCTCTCTCTCTCTCTCTTTCTGTCTCTCCCTGCACGTCATCCGGACACGTCTTCCCAGCGGAGGCATCAAGGCTGTCTCCATTATCCTCTCCGAGCCAAAACCGTGACTGAGATTGAAGAGTGACACGCGGGGTTGGCACACAGCGGGGTGCATGGGTGTTTTCAGTATATTCGCTCAATATCATAGGGCGCCGCTTCTCTCACTGGGACGCACTGGGGTATGGGGAAGAGGACCTCGGTGAATTATCTTTCTTTAATGGTTACACTGACTGGTTGAGAGAGGGTCGGAGTGAAATTAAATGGAAAAAAGTGTTGTGTTTAATAGAAGTGACTAAAGGCAGGGGAAAAATTTTGTGGCGAGTCGAAATGGAATGAAAGGACTCAAGCTGTACTCAACACCTGTCCGTCACACCGCGCCTCCGCCCCTTAAAGGTGTGAGTTGTGGTGCTCATGTGTGGGGAAAAAGCAGCAACACCCATAGAGCTTCTGTAAGAATGAACTGTGCAGAGGAGGATACGAAGCTTATAAAATGTATAGCTTTCGATGCTACTTAACTCCTTCAGTACTAGGACGTATTTTCATATTTATTCTGCTTATCATTTGTCGATTTTCTACACCTTCAGAAACTCACGTGGGGATCAAAATAGTGAAGATTATATCCATTAGTCTTCACCTAAAAGCACTTAATCACACACAAAACTCGTGGTAAAAATGTGTCCCAGTACTCAAGGGGTTAAATGTGTAGGTTTCGGTGGTACATGTGAGAAAAAAGCATAAAAAATCATGAAGGTTTTGAAAGAATGAAGTATGAAGTGGAGTGGCTTATAAAATGTGTGGCTTCCTATATTATTTAATGGTGATGTACAGAAAAAAAGTCAAGGAGGTTAATGAGTTCTAAAAAAAAGGGAAAGAAGAAAAATAGCATTATAATACTTGCATAAAAGTATCAGCAAATTTTGAAATGAGCGTTGAAATAATAAAACTCGTGTGTGAATCCAGTGAAAATTCTTTGTTTCGTTGACATAATTCATTTTATCCCTCATGATTCTTTTTTTTTTTTTCTTTTTTTGCACCGGGCTAAATTAATTCTCTTCCTAAAAAAAAAGATACAACAAAAATGAATTGTAAAGTGACATTTTACAAGCGATATGAAAAAAAGGGCATAAATAAACACTGGATTCTGGATTCCATTACAGCCACCACAAAAGTACCAATTATCAATGGAGAGGGAAAAAAACAACACAGACATGTATTTTGTTTGGGAAACTGAAACAACAAAAACATCAATAAAATGTCCCACGTGTGTGTGTGTGTGTGTGTGTGTGTGTGTGTGTGTGTAACTACAGATTTTCCAACACATCCTAATCTCTCTCTCTCTCTCTCTCTCTCTCTCTCTCTCTCTCTCTCTCTCTCTCTCTCTCTCTCTCTCTCTCTCTCTCTCTCTCTCTCTCTCAAAAACAACCCTTGAAACAGATAACAGAAAGCGAAAACACACATTACTTGCCTCTCATAATACGGACACAGGCATCACACACAAACACACACACATACTGAACACCCTCGAACCTACACTGCATTTCCCTACACTACACCACAAAACTTGAGGAAAAACAAAGCAAGAACGAAAGACAAAAAAATTAGGAAACACCTTTTTCAAACTGTACTGTCTTTCTTATACCCCTCTCTCTGACCCCAAGCAAAGAAAAAACACACAAAATCCTGGCCCTATCTTTTTCCGAGGAGAAAATCCACGAAGCTTCTCTCTTTTTTTTTGTACATCCAGGAGAGTAATGCCCTTGGCGGTGGGAGGCATGGCAATTTTTATAAGAAGGGAGAGTACGGGAAGGAGAAAAACAGTGAAGAGATGGAAATAGAGGTCCAGGTGTAACGACGTAGGAGGGAAGATGGAAATAGAGCCATGAATAAAAGAGAGGATGGAGGCTCTTGGTAAACGTGGAGAAGAGAAAAGAGCAAAATGGGGTTCAGAGAGAGAGAGAGAGAGAGAGAGAGAGAGAGAGAGAGAGAGAGAGAGAGAGAGAGAGAGAGAGAGAGAGAGAGAGAGAGATGAACCAAGACACCTGTATACTCGTGGATAATCTGAAGGTGAAACAATGTCGTACGTATTAACTCCTTCAGGATCTGGAAATGTTTTCTAATATTACACCTACGAAACTATAACATCATTTCCTTCAGTCCTCCCCTACGACCTCCTTCCTTCTCCCCCTTCCTTAACCTCCCCCAGCTCAGCGTAATGCATTCTAGTAAACACTGCACCAATCTAATATTACGCCTACGAAACTAGAACATAATTTTCTTCATCACTTTGTGCTTTAGGAATAACATCACGACCCCTTCCCTTCTCCCCGTTCTTTCCTCTCCCTTCCTTTCTTACCTTACTCTCTTCAGTTCACCCTAATGTATTCTAGTTAAAACTGCACCTGTTTAATATTACGCCTACGAAACTAGAGCAGCATTTTCTTCATCCCTTCCACCACAAACTCCTCCCTTTTCCACCTTCCTCCTCCTTCCTTACTCTTTCCAGCTCCCCTTAATGTATTCTAGTTAAAACCGCACTAGACCGTCATTTTCTTCACCACTTTTTGCTTTAGCACTAACACCACGACCTTTTCCCTTCTCCCCCTTCCTCCCCTTCCTCCCTCCTACCCCTTCCTCCTTCCTTCCCCTTCCTCCCTCCATCTCTCTTGCCTTTCCTCCCCTCTCCAGCTCAGCGTAATGTATGAAAACCACCTCAATCCCTTCAACAATCTGATTAGAAGTTCTCCCAAGGTTGACCAGCAAGGCGGTGACCAGGGAGGAGGGAAGGGAACGGAGGGAGGGAGGGATTCGTGGCCGCCTTAACAATGAGAAGTCTTCCAGGAGCGATCCATTCCATACTCTCTCCACTTCCCTCTCCAATAATTCTCTTGTCACCATGCAGCCTTTCTCCGTGATGGTTATCTTTTCCCGCCCTTCTTCAGTGTCAGGGTATCTCTCCTTTACATCCTTGTTCGCTCTTCCCTTCCCCCAGTTTGTCATTTCTCTCTCTGTCTCTGTCTCTCTCTCTCTCTCTCTCTCTCTCTCTCTCTCTCTCTTGCTCATATCATTCGCAGTTTTCTTTATCCTCTTTCTCCTCCTCCTCCCCCTCCTCTTCCCCCTCCTCTTCCTCCTCCTCCTCCTTTTTTTTTGTTTTCCATCTCACCCTCCAATAACTTATAGTGTTTCTCATTCCTGTTTTTCCTTTCACATCCTCACGCCTCGTCAAGCATCCTCCAAATTTCCTGTCACAATATTAGTTCCACTTTTCTTTCTTCTTTTTCACTCTCTCTCTCTCTCTCTTTTTTTTCCTGTCTTCCAGCCACCAATCATTTCCAGTGTATAAGTTTAGAATTTTCATCACTGAGTTATTTTTTTTCTCTCGTTTGTTCGTATTTATATTGGTATTTGGAGGTTTTTTTTCGTTCCGCCTCAGTTATGCACACACACTCACGCACGCACACACACGCGCACACACACACACACACACACACATACACACACGCACACACACACACACACACACACACACACACACACACACACACACACACACACACACTTTTAAAAACATCATGCAAACTTATAATGATTTCCGCAAACTCTTTTATTAGTACTGGTTGCTTCATTAAAGAAATAATTATGAATAGATTAATAAATACACAAATAAGTATATAAAATCAAATTCACAAGTATAAAAAATGACAAATTGATCCTAAAAGAAAGAAAGATTGTGATTCTGAAGCCACTTGGAACGTTGATGCTTTAAAGTTTCAAGTTTCATAAAAGAAAGAAACAGAAGCAAACAATTTTTCCACCGTTCACCAGACTATTGAACAAAAAGAATGCTAATCCCTTCAATACTGGGACTCCTTTTTGTCACGAGTTTTCGGTATAAACAGACGATTTCATTGACATTAGGAAGGACATATGGGGCGCTCAGAAAATTAATGACCAGACTCTGTGCTATTTTAATCCCCACACGAGTTTCTGAATCTGTCTAAACTCACAAAATAAAAAAAAATAATGAATATAAAATGCTGCCCAGTACGGAAGAGCTTAACTTTAGCTCAAATCACATAATCATTAACCTACAACACACAACGAAACTCTCTTTTACTGTTCCTACACAAAGGATGCGAGTTTCTAGACCGTAAAAAAAGAAGGAAGCAATCTATTTCCCTGCTGGCATAAATAGCAGAGGAAAGCTTGCAAATAAAGGCTAACTGTTGCATCAGTACATAAACAATAGAGGTCGTGCGGATAATTAAGAGACCTCGTTTATCATGGCAGTATTAGGTAATTAGGGACACGAAAAATGGCCATTGTAACGCATGAACGGTAAAAACAAATAAATGAGTCTTGCTTTGAGAATATGAGAGTGATTACCGAGAATGTAATTAAGTGCTGGCTGAGTCTTTGCATATCAACTCATCAACGCAGATCACAGAGACTGACAGATACTGAAAAATGATAAAGTAACGCTGATAAAAATTAACATCTGTCTCTAACGTTGGCAGGTGAATCTTTACATGAACAGAAAAATAAAGAATGGAAAAGGAGTTAAATAGTAAGTAAGAATAAAGGAAATTATATGAAAAACACTTTAAATCTGCCAATAAGATCATAACGAAGGAAAGGAATACAGAGAAAGAACAACAACAGCTGTCTCTAACGTTGGCAGGTGAATATTTACATTGAATAGAAAAATAAGAAGTGAAATAATAAAGAAAGAAGGGGGAAGTAAAGTAGAAACACTCTTTAAATCTGCCAATAAGAGTATGAAAGTGGATATTCCCCATAACATAACGAAAAAAAAAGGAAGACCATGAAAGAATAATAAAAGATAAGAGCACCAAATGGTAAAAGAACTACTCTAACAAATATGGGAGTAACAATGTGCAATATTCCATTCGTATGAAACTGACAGATACAGAAAAGCTGAAGTAACCCCAATAATAAAAAAATGAACAGCTGTCTCTAACATTGACAAGTGTATCTTTGCGTGAACAGAAAAAAAATAAGAAGTAAAAAAAGAAATGAAATAAGAAAAAAAACGAGAGATAACATAAAAACACTCCTTAAATCTGCCCAAAAGACCATAAAAGCGTAATTCCCACATGAACCCAACGAGGAAAGGGAAGACAGTGAAAGAACAAGAGCAAAATCACCAATTGGTAAAAGAAATACTCGAGCACATATGGGTGTAACAATTTGCAATATTCCATTTGTATGTGTTGTAGTTAAAATTTCATTGTGAGGCCCCGTTTGTAAGTGCTGTGGAAAGGGGAGGGGGAAGACAAGCAGTTCAAAGTGGTGTTGGCGTTAATAGCAGTGGGCGAAGGCAAATTATGCAGCAGTGTAGGCGCAGGAGTGGGAAGTTGGTTGGTAGGAGTTGTGTGTGGCGAGTTACAAGACGGGGATAGAGATTACAGATTCCCGCTTCACATCATAGTCTCTCTCTCTCTCTCTCTCTCTCTCTCTCTCTCTCTCTCTCTCTCTCTCTCTCTCTCTCTCTCTCTCTCTTTCCTATAATATGCATAAAACAACACGCCAATCAGAAACACAAACACAGACCACTCAATATCTCAATCTGCAGTCAATTTCCCTTTCGTTATCTTCTCATCTCTTCTATTAATACTCCTCTCCTTCCTCCTCTCTCCTCCACCTCCTCCTCCTGCCTTATTTTCTCACTTCTTCCCTGCAAGGACGCATCGCTCCAGCTTTAAGCATAAGTTAGTCGAAGCTCACACGTATGTTCCGGTACAGTGAGCAATCAATAACCCTTCTGCTGGACTCTGGTAAGGAGATGGCGGGCGAGGGAGGCAAGTGATGGAAAACCCGCCCAGGAAGAAGGAAACGGAAGAAACGGGATCGACAGGAGCCAGTGCAGAGAGGGAAGTGAAGTGAAGGTGAAGGTGAATGAATGAAGGAAGCCCCGTGTTGTGACTTCGACCAAGTGTGAAGGGGGATGTTATTAAAGAGAAGGAGGACGCCACGGGGGGAAAAAAAAGGGGGAAAGGAAAGGTCGGAGGGTAAAATGTTGTGCGTACAGTAGTCATGGTCACCAGGTCGCAGCGTGTGGTGGTGGCAGCAGTCGAGGTCAGCTGTGTTGTGTGAGGCATCGTGGGAAAGAGAGATGTTCGTGACCTTGGAACACTCGAGGTTGTCAATAGAAATGTTAATCTCTGCAAAATATTTCCGTCGATTTCAAGGTTAAAGATAGAGAACTAATTGGTAAACATGATGATGAGAGAGAGAGAGAGAGAGAGAGAGAGAGAGAGAGAGAGAGAGAGAGAGAGAGAGAGAGAGAGAGAGAGAGAGAGAGAGAGAGAGTTTAATGCAAAGGTAAAACTCGTTGAATGATGCAGCAGGAAGACGATTCAGTGCAATAATCAAATTAACTCAATCAGCGCTGTGTATGCTTATTTTGCCACTCCACTCTCACTTCAGTCGATTCTCAAGACAGTCTAGACCACTGCACGAGATGGAGGAGGAATAACGCCACACTTTCCCTCTTTATCTGTCTGTCTGTCTGCCTGTCTGTCTGTCTGTTTGTATGTATGTCTGCCTGTATGTCTTCTCAATTGCCTTTTATTTTCCTTGCCTCTCTTTCTATCTGTCTGTCTCTCTGTCTGATTGTTTGTCTGTCTGTCTACCAACCTGTCTACCTCTCTCTCTCTCTCTGTAATCTTAATTGCCTTTCACTTTCCTTGTCTGTATGTTTGTCTATCTGTCTGTCTGTTTGTCTGTCTGTCTGTATGTCTGTTCCTATATTCTTCACTTGTACATTTAGCCTTCCCACTTGCCTTTCCCTTTCTCTCTGTGGGTCTGTTTGTCTGCCTGTCTCTGTTTGTCCGTCTGTCTGTCTGTCTGTTTCTACACCAGCATATTTAGCCTTCCCTCTCTTTTTTTATCCCTTTCTCAATATGATATTTTTGTTAACCTGGTGAGAATAAAATATACAAAGAGTGTAGAGTGAAGGAAGACTTTGCTCAGACTCTCTTTGTAAGGAACATAATTAGCCTTTTGTCAATAAGGTCTTTTTCTCTTAACAATCAAAGCTTCTATACAAATGGTGTAATTGAATCCTACACAGACAAAAAAATTCACTCCTTCTCCACAACACGGATCAGTCATTTTCTCATCATTTTTTTCTTTCTTTCATTCAAGCATTTCGACCTCCGAGGGACAATGGAGGTAAAGATTAGGTCGCGGTGCAGTTCTAGGAATAAGATTGATTTTATGCTTTTTTTCCCACATTATTTTTCTCTGTTATTGTATTCCTGCTCCGTCTGAGTGCATTGTTAAGTTGCATTGTGTCGACCTCCATGGCTGGTATCAACGGAGATTCTTAAATATGTAACCTTTTCTTAGATGAATTTCTAGTCCTTCCGATATTGGTGATGTACGGCTAACGTCTCCAGCTGTAACTTAGAAGGATTGTGCTCACCCTTCCCTAATGTCGGTTAATATTTTTATTGGTTTCGTTTTTGCTTTCGTTTTTAGTATTGAGTGCGTCATTGTGCGGAGCGTGTGTGTAAATTCCCGGGTTGGTATTCAGAAACGCTTTGCTTTCTCACCACGACTGCTTCCCAAGGCCACATAGACGACTTGTGGGATTTTCAAGAGTGTTCCTCCAGTTAATAATGTAGAAACGTTGTCATTCTGCCTCTATAACCATAAAAACACCTCAAAACTCATGTAAACTTAAATAGAGCGTTTTGAAATAGTGGAGGTGAAGCACAGAAGAGTTGGAGAATAAAACCACCAGAGTTACCGCAGACTATATGACCTCTGAACTCCAAGACCTAATGAATCGACTGACCACAACTCCAGCTCGTAATCCATAAAAGATGTGGTGAGTCAGACACACACACACACACACACACACACACACACACACACACACACACACACACACACACAAGACGTGAGATAAAGCCAAAAGAGTTGGGGAGAAAAGAAGAAAAAAATTGAATCGTTGGAAGTGCAGAAAGGAGAGAGAGGCAAGCAAGAACCGAGGAGGAGGGCAGAAATGTTCCACGGAGTAAGACGTGGACGCAGAAAGTTTGATGAAGAAGATGGAAAGGGAGTGTCAAGGAGTGAAAAAAGAAAAAAGGAAAAAAAAAACAGCGAGTAAGAAACGAGAGGTGCGCAGAAAGTGGAGGAAATGGGAAGATGGAGGGAGAGAAGTGGGGAGGGGAGGGAGGGGAGGGAGAGAGGGAAGGAAGAAGGGCAATCTCTCAAGACTAAAGCAGTTCAAATGTGAGGAAATTTTTCTCATTAACTGCACCGTAACAGTTACTCTGTCTCATCCGTGGGAGAAAAGAAACACCCAGACTTCCTAACGTGCATAGCCTATAGTGTGTGTGTGTGTGTGTGTGTGTGTGTGTGTGTGTGTGTGTGTGTGTGTGTGTGTGTGTGTGTGTGTGTGTGTAGATAGATAGATAGATAGATAGATACAAAGAAAAAAGATAGATAGATAGATAGATAAATAAATAGATAGATAGAAAGATAAGATAAATAGATAGATAGATAGATAGATAGATAGATAGATAGATAGATGGATGGATAATAAGATAAATAGATAGATAGATAGATAGACGGAAAGAAAGAAAGAAAGAAAGAAAGAAAGAAAGAAAGAAAGAAAAAGAAAGAAAGAAAGATAATTAGATAGATAGATAGATAGATAGATAGATAGACAGATAGATGACAATTTGAATGCCCCACCTGTGTATATCTAAACCTTCCCATCAGTGCAGTCATAAATCAGAGTAATCCGCTGCGACAGGAGTCATGCATAAATCATTAGCGTACTTATGGAACCAACCATGGCACGTGCAGGCTCATGTCAGCTGATTTACTTGTTTTTCATCAATTATTTACACACATAACATACTATTTGATGCGTTTGTACTATCGTTAGAAGTAGTGAATATAATTAACGTACATTTTGCATTGCTTCGATTAGTAATAAGGGGAGAGAGAGAGAGAGAGAGAGAGAGAGAGAGAGAGAGAGAGAGAGAGAGAGAGAGAGAGAGAGAGAGAGAGAGAGATTTAATCTGCGAAAGGTAATTAAACCACCTACATATTCAGAATGGTGGCACAGCACATAGGAAAAGGTGAATGTTTAATGATAAAGGTATTAGTTTTTTCTTTCTTCGGATTGTCACTGATGAACATCTATCATCTCTTATTATCATCTCATAGTATGTACGCTATTTCATCCGATAAAAGCGATAAAGGGGAGTAAAAGTGGGGATTGCTTTTCATTAATGTAGTTATTTTTTTCAGATGCAGGTTTTTATCAAGATACGACATGAGACAACAGTGACCCCGCTACCAACATATCAAACACAAAGGTACCACAGGTTAGGATGTACTAAGTTCATTAGCAAAGCTGAAACTCGAAGACACTATAAGCTGAGTTATCTAAAACTAAGATATATCCCTCTATCAAACCTCAATACCATAACGGTATGAATAATGATTAACAAGAGCACTAACGGGCAGATATTTGGTTTTGTCATTACTAAGAAACCCTTAATATTTTCTGCATGAGAAAATGAGAAGACTAGACAAAATTCATCGTTACATAATTTTCCATCAATATGTCTTGCACATCACTCACGAGTAAAAACAATGGAAAATTTTTAAATATTGCAGGTTTAGACGGAAATGCGTCTGCGTTCGGCAACAAACTAGCTAGACACGCGTGACACATGACAAACAGCGATCACAAATGAACATTGAAATATTTACAAATCTACAGTTTTCATGTAAAATTTTAAGACTCAACAAAGGCACTCATCATTTACCTTTCTCCAGTGATGGTCAGTGGCGGCGGCCGTGGTGGTGCAGCAACAGTGGGGGGACAGACGGTGGTGGTGTGGTGGTGAACGCGCGGGTTGGAGGGCGGAGCGTTACTACATTAATGACTCAGCGGGGCTCAGTCCATCGTTCTCTGCCATAAAAGCTTGGCCCGACGACACTCCACGTGACCCAAACTCTTAACGTCTCCCAGCACCTGATTTCAAAATAACAAATATCATTATACGCATTGAAATATATTTGCAACATATGTAAAAAAAAGCTAATTACAATATGAATGCAATATAGATAGACATTAACAAAAAATCATATCATTATCATCATTCGTTTCTGAGAGATAATGTTGAATAAAGACATCTGTTGTTTGCCTGTCTATTCCTGTTCAAACAAGATAACGTTTCCTCCCTATCTAGTTGTTTGAATCAGATATCCATGCAGCTTTCCATCGTCAGTAGCTCTGCTCACTCATTACCAGTGTGGTTGGCGAACATCACAAGATATGACATTTTGACATCCCAAAAGTGTGAACTATTCTTTCCTGTATTAATTAGAGATGTGTGTGTGTGTGTGTGTGTGTGTGTGTGTGTGTGTGTGTGTGTGTGTGTGTGTGTGTGTGAGTGTGTATAGGTGTGTGTACGCAGATAAATGAGTGAAGATATTAGCTCAGTTTTTTACTCCATTTAACGTACTTATTTATGGACATCAACATGATCATTCGTCAGTTATGAGATGAATTCATGACTGATGAGAAGCGTGAAATACAAAGTTGCTGCTACTCAGATATAAAAACTCGCCCGTGAACTGAAAAACAAAAATAAAACACAGCTCTTCAACTCATCGGGGATTGCTGGAACACGCGGGGGAAAAAAAGTTGACACGGCCGCTTCCTGGAAACCTACTTGGACGTGAAGGGAGTCAAGCCACCACAGGGAGAGGCAAGGAAGTGAATTTTTCAAACTGCTCACGTACGGCAGGTTTGCTTCCTGTTAGCAATACCTGGGAGGCTTATTGATGCCCGCAGGACCTCCAACGGTGATTTCAGCGTAATATTTTTTTGCTCACATCCCAGAGAGAGAGAGGGGGGGGGGGGAATTCATTAGCTAATATAATGCTAAAAACCAGCGAGTGTGGATGTACAGTATACTATAGCCTACTCACAAGGCAGTAGTCGCTACTCGCTGCTGGACTGGCGGGGCAAGGAGTGAGAGCGGTGGGTGAGTCACCGTGAGTGAGTCGTCACTGGGAGGGAGCCTACTGGTGTGTGGCTTCCCATTGATGCCTCGAGTCAGTTTGATGACACTGACTCAGCAGTTTGGTAGTTACGTGATGATTTATCGTGATGGTAATGAAGTATGGGAATGGGAAGATGCGAAACAGGCGTCAGTGTGGCAAAATATACATAAAAAAACCTCGCAATCCTTAGTTCCTAGTTCATTCAGGACGAGTCGGCTCTGAGGCAAGGAGAAGGCCCCGGGCAGGGTTGCCAGATACTACAGTGAGAAAAACGACAAACCTACAGTAAAAAAAAGGACATTTGCCCCCCAAAAAGGACAAACGTAAAAAAATCTACTTCTCTGTTACCTTCAGATGTCCTGTTTTGCCTATACGCACACACACGCGTGTTGGCAGTTCCTATGTGACTGTCTCCACGTCTTCCTTAGACTCAAGTTCCGAGCTGCACCACAGTTGCCACGACATATCTTTTTAATAGTTTTATTAGTATGACACTCACCGTGGACTACATAGCATTTTCGTCTTTTTTTCCCTCCATATGAAATATCAAGCAGTTTTCAATTATATTTGCATAACTCAAAGTTCTTTGATAGCAATGTAAGGTATGGGGAAAATATCATTTTCGCCAACGTCTGGTAACCCAATGTCGATGGTGCAGCCTGGGCAACTCGCTCTTCAGGTTCAAGTCACGTCACTTCCCTGTCACCATTACGTCCGTAAACTTACAACTACCCCTTGCCCTACTTTTTTTTTGTTTTAATCCTGATACATTCAGTAATATCAGTACAGACACGTACGTAATCACAATAAATTTGTTAGCGTCTTAATTATATTAATTGCAAACAGTAATAAACTTTAGTGAAAAAAGAACAGAAAAGGACAGACAAAATCTGTCCTTTTTTCAGGAAAAATTAAGGACAAACAGGACCAAAAAAATACAGACAGTCCTTAAAAGGACAAACATAGCTACCCTGGCCCCGGGCAGGGGGAAGCAGGTTGCGCCGCGCTCCTCGCGTCTCTGTTGACAGTTACCTACTCGACTATTTCCTCGTACTTTACGCACGTTGTGTTCCTCTCGGCCTGTGTTATCCACCACCACCACCACCTCCTGCCGTGACGTGCAGGGGGTGGCGTGTATGAGAGAGCTGAGGAGATGGACGGTGGCGTCCTTAGGTCCCGAGAGTGTCTCACTAGAGAGACACCAGCAGCAGCTTGCCTCACCACCGCCTCATCCACACATGCTGGCCACCAGATCTTCATCAGGTCAGATTGAGAAGGAAAATAACTAACTATAGCTTAACCCCTTCGGTACTGGAACACATTTTTAACATGAGTTTTGAGTATGAGAAGATGATTTTGTTGACATTAAGAAGCGTCTATGGAGGTCAGAATATTAAAGGGCAGAAAGTGTAGTGATGAAAATAATGTCATAATTATTCACCGCTGAAAGTAATCGACAAGTTCTGAGTAATCTGGAGAAGAAAACGAAAAATATATCACGCATAATATCAATATGCAAGACAAGCGGTGATTTCAGTGACGATCACCGCCCACCCATACTCTAATCTTATGACCTCCATAGATCCTTCCTACTGTCAAACTCCAAACCCGTGGTAAAAGCGTCTCAGTAGTGAAAGGGTTAATGTTAGTGAGTGCTTAGAAAGAGGCAAGATCTAAGTAAGTGACTTTTTCTTCTATGTGTAGCCAAAAGCTTTATATATATCTCCACTGCAACAGTTCAGAGGTGATTTTTCTCCATTTCCTTCCTCTTGAGAGCTTCCCTCCATATTTGATCACTGTAGCATGCAAAACGCCCCTGGTTAGTGGAGGGATATTCATGCAATCGTAAAATAAACTGTCAACTCTTATCAGGCAAGGGTCTGATGAAATACAAAGCAAATTGTTCTGACGTTGAGGGACACCTGTCACTGAGTCAGCCGCAGGTTAAACGTCTCATCCCCTGATAGAATTCATTTAAATATCAAATAAGTTTCAAGTCAAGGCAAATAAACATTAATCCTGATTTTATGCACTTTATTTCAGAAATCTATCATTAATAAAAGAAATTCCGCCTTGCCACTACACAACAATCCTTTGAATATTAACCAAGTTTCGATTCAAAGCAAATAATTAAACGTGAGCTTTCTATATTAATACTCTTTTTTATTGATGCTTTCACTTTAGGTTCTTATCAACAGCAAGGAGCACTCCACCTCGCCTCCCACAACATTAAATATGAACCAGGTTTTAGGTCAAGGAATATAAATATTAATCACGATCTTTCTAATTTCAAGCACTTTATTATTGTTGGCTTCACTTCAGAATCCTGTCCACAGTAAAATATACTCTCCCTCGCCCCCTTCCAGCAGCTGCCACCAATCACACTCAGAACACCTTATGCATAACTATCTGTATACTTAACAACCGAAGGAACGTTGCTTGAAGATATCACGTCCTCCTTTTCCTGGTCTTTGTCTGAAGCGCTCTCTACACTTCCTTTGGTGGGATTCCTTTATAAATCGTGTCTCACCCTTCCACAATAAATCGTGTCTCACCCTTCCACAATTGTCTCTTTGTTCCTTTATCTCTCCTCACCTCAGCCATCACACTTCCTTCCTTTCTTCCTCTCCCTCTTTCTCCCCTATAAACTACACTTAGTTCTGCCATCTTTTACATTTTGCCCCACAAACTCCCTCTCCTTCTTTGCCTTTTTCCTCATTCGCCAAGACGTCCACCACACTCTCTCTCTCTCTCTCTCTCTCTCTCTCTCTCTCTCTCTCTCTCTCTCTCTCTCTCTCTCTTTGTGGTACACCTTGACCTGTTTCAGCCTCAGTGGATCTCTAAGGTCAAGGTTGCCGCACCAATAGTTACTCTGCTCTGGGTGCGTGGAGTCAAAGTCGAAGCTCCTGTGTCGTGTAAGTTTTCCTTCTCATGATAGGTATTAACACGTGTAGCATCGGGTGGTATATTCAGATGACTACTGTATATTTGACTTTACTTCCTCTCTCAGCTTCATTTATAAGTTTACTTGAAATAGTGATTCTGTGCCAAAAGACGATGTGACCGCGATTCAGGTATTGTTCGGAGCTATATCATGTCAGTTGATGAAATGTATAAGGTAAAAAGGGGTAATATTTTCGTGACTGACATATTTTTACATAAGTGTGTGGTGGAAATCTTACGTTTCTATGGTACCAAAATGGTCCACAACGATATCCATGGTCACGAGCAACGTCTCGTAAGATTTACTTCTATATACACGAAAAAGCTGTAGTTTACCCTTTGCCCCTTCCATTTTCAATCGGCCGCCTTACATTTTCTTCACTGTGGCACGCATGTCGTATTCAAGGTAGTAAACAAAGTATTCCATAGTGCATACTCTGGCGTGTATATTGGACATTGCTGTGAAATATTGTAGCGGCAGGCAAGCATAGTAACACTGGAGAGGTTCCAGTATTGCATGGGCCATAGATGAAAGATCCCGATAGAGTTACAGGTTCCAATAATGCCAGTACAGCAGGATTAAGAGAATACAGGGTTGGCCCGCTTTGAGTTCTGCGCACACCCTCTGACGTCACGTGGTTGCTGTGGTGGGTGGTGGCTGGGTGGTTGGTTGGGTACGGGGGACGGGTAGGGAAGGGGTGAGCATGTTTACCAGGTGGATAGGTAGGTCTCTCTCTCTCTCTCTCTCTCTCTCTCTCTCTCTCTCTCTCTCTCTCTCTATATATATATATATATATATATATATATTACTAAGTTATAATTACTGGTTAGGTTAGGTTGTACGTTTTCTATTTTTTTGTTAGTTTTTTTTTATTAGACGATTTCCACCTTCCACACGCCTTGATTGAAATGACAAGCCGGTTTTACTCCTCCTCCGCCGCCGTGCCAATGTTTACGTCCGGTGAGTCACCACCCCCACCCGCGGCGCCACCTTGGATTCTCACTTCATCGGTCATTTTAAGCAACATCTCTCAATTATTACAGTCGCATCTTACCACAGTCTGCTGCCACAGTACTAATCTTTCATATGAGCCACTCAGACATAGTTTTCGCGGTCAAGTTTAAGCGTAATGAAGGTGGGAGCGAGAGAGGAGGGGAGGGGGCCGTACCCCACCGGGGCGCCCTCACCAGCAGGATATTGTCTTTGCTTCTGGACTGTTTATTTGGGAT
>CM035188.1:16463574-16476074 GCA_020233015.1 Callinectes sapidus | reverse complement strand
CCAAGACACCAATAACTGATAACATGCTCAGTTTGCCTCCCTAATTGTATGCTGTGGAACTGATGCAATCGCTTTATCTCTCAGTGGAGCTTAGTGTGAAGGTGTGCTGGTGCTAAGATGCTATTGAACTTTTCATTGGTGTTTTGTAGTGCGGTGTGTTGTGGTCTGATAAGAGGCTGGTGTGGTTATGAGGGAGTGGTGTAGTCTGATGAGAGAGTGGTAGTGGTTATGAGAGACTGGTCTGGTTTGATAAGAGAGTGATGTGGTCTGATATAAGTGTGCTGATTTATTTTGTGAATTTAGTAGAAGTGTGATATTGCTTTACTTTATCTTATCCATATATAGTGACATTTCTTATGTAATTGGTGGTGGCTGGCCAAGGGCAACATAAAAAAAAGGCTTACTTAATTGTCAGTTCCCTTGTAAATGATGAGATACGTGTGACATTTCGGTATCTGGTGTGGCAGTCATGCTGAGGAGTCATAGTACCTTGTAATTTGAAGTACATGATACAAACAACGTCATCAGAACTGTGACAAACCTACTTCAAGCATTCATACTTTCGTAATCGTAGTTATACGATGGCGAAAGTTATGGAAAATCTTGATAAAGTAGCGTAAAAGTACATAGCACACTTTTTCGTCTTGATCTTAGTGACAGAATATGTACACTTAATTTTGTATCGTAAAAGAACATTATATAAAAAAAATCTAGCTTCAACTTTGATATATAGTATTACAGTATTATGCTCTTTTTCGTTAAAGGCCTTCGTTTGGACACTGAGCGCTCATCTATCACCATTATTCTAAAGCTCCATGCAAATATCACGAAATATGAATATGGACAGGCCATCAGCATCACCATAGAGAAAACCCCCTGAATGTGGCTTTATATACGCTCCTCCACCAAGGCGTTCTAAACCAGTGTGGCGTGATATTGACCTAACCATCCCCCCTCTCTCTTCCCCCACGCCGCCAATCATGATCCCCGCACTCCACCTATTTCCAGACAGCCGACAGAGATGAGTGGAGTAGATTGGAGGAACCCTTTGTCCTGTAGTGGACCCATACCAGGAGGCTCATTATGGTAGACTCAATGGAGGCTGGTGTTGTTGATGGTGAAGATGGTGAAGGGGGAAAATTGTGGTGATGATGGTGATGTAAGGTAATGTGGGATGGGGAAAAGTCTTATGGTGTTTATGTGGTTTGTTTTTTTGTGTGATTTCCAAGTATGTGGTAGTTGTAGTGGTGGTGGAAGTTGTTGTTATTGTTGTTATAGAAGTATTAGTAGCAATCAGTGTTTACAATAATAGCAATAATGATTTTTTTTTGTACGAATATTAGCGCTGATAACACTGACTGCGATATTGTAATTGTTGTTGACGCCATTGGGGAAAACGATAACGATTCTGTTCACGCCGTCAAAGCCGATTATAATTATACATTCTCGGGATCCCCAACAGCAGTGAGAGACGCGATCCACAGTGGAGGCAGCGAGTACATCAATCATCGGGCGCGGGCTATTGCTAGGGTGGTGCAGAGATGATAGGCGGACGTATCAGGTAAAAATAAACGTATAATGGTTCTGTTTTTCTCCGTAGATCAGCATTGCGTCATCCTTCTCGCCCGGCAGGTGCTGTTGATTGCACTATTAAGCATTATTCATGACATAATTTGAGGCTCGTTACGTTAGTCTTCTTAATTTGTCTCCTGTCCCTCAGAAGGCTGGATTACCTCATAAACTCAACGCGACACAGTAATGCAGACTATATTTGCCGGACGCATGACAATATGGGTCGCAATATTGTAAACATCTGGGACAGTTTCCACAGTGAACTTAATCAGCGTGACAAGTATTAAGCAACAATGACACTAATGGATGAGGAACACGATGGTGGACACAGATGGATTCGTACGCTTAGGTGGACCGAGGTGGGAACAGAAAGGCGCAGGTGGAGGGACACTGGGAGAGGGCAGGTGTATGTGTGTGTGTGGTGAGCGCTGGTGATTAATTGATGGAGGTGGAGGGAGATTTGGGAGGTGGCGGGAGAGAGAGCTGGTGTGGGGAGCGTTAGGGAAAATACTTAGTGAAGGGAGGAAAAAAAAAAAGGAGAGAAAAAAATAAACTTTTGCGTTGTTGTCGTCGTTATGCAGCCGCTGACGTGTAAGTGGTCGTAAAATGTTGACGTTGATGATACATATTCAAAATTACTGTCCATGCAGGAAGCAGACTGGAAGGCAAGGCCGCGACGGTCATGTCAACCCCGGTGTGTTGAAAAGTTGATTTAGGGCTTTTCAGTGTGTATATATCGTGCATAATCTTCATTGGTGTGTGGATTATATGCAAAAAAAAAAAAAATAAATAAATAAATAAAAACTTTGCACAAATTATTCTTAGGATTAAAAGTTAAAGGAAAGCTCGTAATTTCTTTTTTTTTTCATGGATAAAATTTGTGTGTATAAAGCACGTGTTTATAAAGGAGGGATTTAATGGCGAAAGACTCAAAAGAATGGATACACAAAATATGTTGATCAAAGTTAAATAAATAAATGCTACGAGTTGTAATTCATAGCTCAACCTGTGGTAAAAACCTGTTAAAGACTCTAGTAACACCTGATGAGATAAATTATTGGACGTTCTATTACTTTGTTTTATTTTTTTCACGGAGAAGCATGTACTAATTCATTTTTTCCATCTTGTGGTGTATTCATTTTGTTTCTTCTTCATTTTCCTTTATCACTTTTGTCAATTATTAGGAAACTTTTATATGAATGGTGAGAGTAATATGATTTATTTACTTAGTTACTTGTGACATTTATTTATTTACGCATTCATTTATTCATCAAGACTGGACGAATGCAAATGTAGGAGTGTTGGAAGGCAATGTGGGAGACTGAAGTGTTAGTAATGCTCAGACTCCCTGCCACACACACACACACACACACACACACACACACACGGAGCTCCACAAACACCTATTTCTCGTATTCCAGCACTGGCTTCATGACGTCTCTTCTCCCATTACTCTTTCATCTCGTGTGGATCTCCAAGCTCTTGTCTCCTTATTTTGCTTACCTGGTATTTTATCATGCGATGCTTCCAACACGTTCCATTGACTTGTTCTGTGGGTCTTTTATGAGATGGTCTGGGATGATCTTGAGCATGTTGACTGCGTGGAGAGGGAATGTAATGTGAGAGAGAGGTGATATTGTTGGTTTAAGATTGATTGGTATAGGTTCTTTCTTTTCTCTCTCCTTATACAACCATAACCGCTACCAATAACAATAAACAGTAGCAGTAATAACAATAATAAAAAAGAAACAACAACAATAACAATAATAATAATAATCACTCTTGTTTGTGGTGTTGAAATTACTGCTGTTATAAGCACTACCTCTATTTATATTATTATTGTATTAAAACCACTACTCATGAACTACTACAATCGTTACTAATGCACTTACTATTACCCACAACTTCAACAATAACAAACACACAAAGACTTCCACTACTACTATTACTACTTATAACGCCGATACCATCAATGATATTATTTGTTGTGGACTTGTAAGCGACGCGATGTCTCTGCTCTTCAAACTGTACCTGAGTAATCGATATGTCTCGTAAGGAGGGCGCCGTAACACTTCCCTCCCTTAAGGACTCTCCAGAGAAAATAAGAAGGTGAAAACTGTAATGTAAATGAGAAAAGCCACTTGACTACCTACCCTCCATCGATTCAATGCCACGTTCTATTTTGTTTCGTTTTACTTCCTCGTACTTTGTTTACCCGGCGACCATGGGAAAGGCTGCTACCAGTATTCTGCTTTTGTAGTTTCCTCTCCGCTTTCCATCCAGCATCTGCTTTCAGTTTTGTGGATAAAAGAGAGAAAGAGAAGAAAAAAAGACAAGAGATCGACTGAATAAACATGAAGGGAAACGAAACTCCCCGTTCGTGTCACTCGACGAAAAACAAGAGAGCCCTAGTCAGCTTAAGTTCTTTAGGTAGGTGGGCCAATGCGCCTCTCTTGAAAGCGGAAGCCGTAGGGAGTAGGAAAATATAGGGCAGATGGCTCTTAAGTCTGGTAGAAAAGACGGCAGGGAGAAAGAAAAAAGAAAGACGAATTGACGTGAAAATGTAAAAGGATTCTTGTGAAGGTGTGATGTTGACGTACCTAGAAAACACTGCGAGAGGTGTTGCTGTGCGCTAGATGTGCTGATGTGTTCCGATCGTGTTTTGTTTACCTTATGTAAGAGGGAGATGCTGGGCAAAGACAATGAAAATAAAAAAAGGCTCATTAATTTACCAGTTTCCTTAAAGCTTCAAGGAATTAGCCGAAAATAAGGGACAAATGTCTTGAAATATAGAAATATAGAAGCAGATATGGAGTTCCTGAATTTACCAAGAAAAGGAATGAATAATTGGGAGTACTTGCATTAAAGAGTCGGACAGAGTAGGGTTGAGAGGAAGAAGAAGGTCTCATGTGTGTAGATGGCGGGATTTTGTCTCAACTGTTAGATATTGAGGGTCATTCGACTTCGTGCGGATTAAAGAGAGCGCTGTTTCCTCTTTCCAATGTCGTGTGAAGAGGGATTGATGTTGGGAAATCCGGTCTTTCATTCTGCCATTAATTCGATTATAAGTAAACAACATTAACACCGACAGCAAAGGTAATATATTGATGTAATCTATTGTAATGTATTTATGATGATGGTAGTAATAATAATGATGGTAATAATAATAATGATAATAATAATAATAATAATAATAATAATAATAATAATAATAATAATAATAATAATAATAATAATGATAATAATAAATGAATAAATGAATAAGTAACAGAAGCAAGAAGCAAGAGGTAATATGACATGGAAGCCCCTCTCCCCCTCCCCCCCACCAAAAAAAAAAGGAATCACGAAAAAAATCTCATAATATCCAAGAAGAGGAAGGAAATTCATTAAAGAAGAGGATAATATTTCGGCGACGTTTTACGGAGCGCGGAATAAAAGTAATTTAATTAAATCACAGAAAAAACACATATGAGGAAACATTCGAAATAAACTTCAATAAGTGTTAGTATATTTAATTCAGTTATGGCTCAATTTAGTAACATTAGAACAAAACACGTGATTTCACTTCAATAACCATAAAAGAGAGAGAGAGAGAGAGAGAGAGAGAGAGAGAGAGAGAGAGAGAGAGAGAGAGAGAGAGAGAGAGAGAGAGAAAGAGAGAGAGAGAGAGAGAGAGAGAGAGAGAGAGAGAGAGAGAGAGAGAGAGACGTTTTAGTTATTGAAAAAAAACAAAAATCAGTAATTGAAGTGAAAAGTTGATATGAAAAATTGATGTTTGTTTAATTAGTTGTCCCAAAAAGTGATTGGTTAAGTTAATAGATCCCCATCACTGAAATATAACTGTGATTATCGACAAGTACACTCACCTCTACATTTCTTTTTTTTTATAATCATTTACTTATCTATTTATCTATTGCAGCCAGAGAAACAAGAGAAATATGGATTCATGGGTTTGGTGAATGAGCGAACAGTGAATGAGGCGACGACTTTTTATGTAAGAGAGGAAAACTGGCTTAGAACAGCAAAAATAAAATAAAAAATAAAAAAACGCTAATTTCCTAGTCCCTTTATAGGTTCAAGTTAATTAGCTGAAAGACAGGGATAAATAACTTGATGGTGTCTCGTTTATAGCAAAATTTGACTGGTAATTAAAAAAAAATGCTCAACTTTACACAAGAGTATTGAACGGTAATACAGTCATATTCATCACTAGTACTTGTGTATAACCTTCAGCTAAAAAGAACCACTTGTATTATAAAGACCGATATCTTAGTGACCTTTCTTTTTCTTCTTCTTCTTATTCCTTTCTTCTTGTTTTTCTTGTTCTTTTTCTTCTTATTCTTTTTTTTCTTCTTGTTCTTCTTGTTCTTGTTCTTCTTTTATATTCAGTGGGTGTCCCTCATACATGGATAAAAAAAAAAAGTGGTGACAAGGAACCTCAGGCTGGTTTCAAGGAGTCTACTATTACATTAACCTTAAAGTGAACGAAACTATATATTTTTTTTCCGTTATCAACCCATATATATAATTATTTTCTTTGTTGATTTTTAGCTTTTTTTTTATAGTTTTCGATTAAGCAAGGACTAGTGTGCCACGCGACTAACGAACCCACACTCTTTTGCATTCATTAGGGCCACCATTACTTATTCACGCAGCCAGTCATCAATTTCATGCACAACTGTCCATTAATGCCGCCCAATTCAGGGACTGGGACACGTCAACTCGAAGCAAGCGTGTACTGCGACAAAATGCTGCTGTGTATGTTTGTCGACGCTGCAGAAGGAAGGAACGGGAAAAAATATATATGTAAGTAGTAATGGTACGTGTATTTCCGAGTAATTACAGCTCGTCCTTCAATTTGGGTAATGCTTTCACAACAAACAAATATTTATCTTTTTGTTGGTCTGTCTGGGTTGTATTTCACTTTTTTTTTTTTTTAATTTCCTCCTTCCTCTCGTAATGGCATGTGTTTTTTGTTATTGTTTTT
Organism: Callinectes sapidus; assembly: GCA_020233015.1. Classification (NCBI taxonomy): domain Eukaryota; kingdom Metazoa; phylum Arthropoda; class Malacostraca; order Decapoda; family Portunidae; genus Callinectes; species Callinectes sapidus. Next base: position 16,469,515 of record CM035188.1, on the reverse strand, counting down.
TTTTTGTTTGTTTGTTTGTTTGTTTGTTTGTTTGTTTGCATGTGAGGGGTAAATACAACTGTCATTAATCGTCTCTTGAATAATTTGGTGGGACAATTATTTCTCTTCTATGTTTGTACTTATTTTTTCTTGTAGCTCAAAAGAGGAACTGAGTGAAGACAATTTGCGTCGATGTTGAAACTACTTTGGATTGAACGTAATTGTTGCTTTAAATGTACCTTATCAATACATTAGTACTTAGAATCATTACCAAGAAAAGAACACCCTCCTCAAATATGAGCAATTGATACTTCCTCCTTTTATTCATTCTTATTAACATTTTCCGTAAATGAATTATTGAATGGAGTCCCACATTCCCAACACTTACTGAATAAAATCCACTATCGAAGTTTCAAACAAAAAGCTTCCCATAATGTTATTTAGCTGCACAGTCAGTATTCCTGCCACCGAAAGAATTACTGTTGCAATACATGTTCATGCGTCCCTAATTAATTCACCATTATTACTCGGGCCAAAGAACAAAGTACGACACTGTAACTTTTTTCCAATGAATAGTACTACAAAAACAAAACAAAACGTCGAAATTACAATGTTGTGCCGTGAAAAGACGTATTTCTAAATTAACAAATTGAAGTCTTAGAGTAATAATGACGTCATCGAGATACGAGTTCCATAGTTTACAATGAGGCACAGGCAAATCATTGAAACTCATTCCTTGAACATGTTGGTGTAAAAATTTAGGAGCATTATTTTTATATGAAAGAGGGCGATGCTGGCCAAGGGCAACAAAAACAATGAAAATAAACCCCATTAATTTGCTAGTTCGCTTTAAAGATCCACAAAATTACCTATAACACAGGGACAAATATCTTGAAACACTCAAACACTGCACTATCAATATTCCAGTCTATACTATGCACCATTTTCTTCCCACCACTCGTCTTCCACTTGTCTTTTATGCTTCTCTGGTGTGTGTGTGTGTGTGTGTGTGTGTGTGTGTGTGTGTGTGTGTGTGTGTGTGTGTGTGTTTCATAGTTTATTTATTTGATCGATAGAACAATAGGTTAAAAGATACTCCTCCTCCACTTAATAAAAGAAAAAAAAGACGATTTAGTATTCATTGATTAAACGATTTTAGTTCATTAGTTTATTTTCATTTTGTAGAAATTCATACTATTTTCCTCCTCCATCTTTCCCCATCTTCAACCTCCTCCTCTACCAAAAAATCACCGTACATTATCATTTTTTATCACAGGAGATAGAATACAGCATTAAGCCATAGATAGTATACAGCATTAGGCCACACACAGCAATACATAATAATCAGACCGTATATACATCACGTTTCCACCGAGTCTGCCTGTACAAGCGCATCTGTGAATCAACGGGGAATTATTCAAGCCAGCAAATTAAACGGGTCCATTTAATAACGTAGTGAGCGTAATGGCACTTTTCCATATCTGTTCATTCAGGCACATTACGTAGTCCAGATACTGCCGTCCTCTGTTCGCTTTTGGTGATGAGAATAGATACGCATTATTTCTTCTAATTCCTGGCTTTATATGTTTATTGTTTGTTTTCTTAACCCCTTTAGTGCTGAGACGCGTTTTTATATTTATTCCGCTTATCATTTGTCGATTTTGTACACCTTCGGAAATTTATGTAAGGCTTGAAATAGTACAGACTCTGGCCATTAATTTTTTTTCCTAATGGCAATAAAATCGTCCAATCACACCCAAAACTCGTGGTGAAAATGTAACCTAGTAATGAAAGGGTTAATATGAGAGGTAATTAACTATCTTGTGCATTTTTTCCTTACTTGGTTTCATGCATTGCAATTCTATTCTGTTCTATTTTGGGGGGTGATAGATAACTTGGTTTCTTGTAAGGTCTCTCTCTCTCTCTCTCTCTCTCTCTCTCTCTCTCTCTCTCTCTCTCTCTCTCTCTCTCTCTCTCTCTCTCGGCTCTCTCTCTCTCTCTCTCTCTCTCTCTCTCCTTCTTCTTCTTCTCTCTCTCTGACTGCTACTCCTACTTCTTATCGTGTACGTGTGTGTGTGTGTGTGTGTGTGTGTGTGTGTGTGTGTGTGTGTGTGTGTGTGTGTGTGTGTGTGTGTGTGTGTGTACGTCTGTTGGTTCTCGTTGCCAAGCCCATTCCTTAATATAATCCCATATGGTTAGTATGGAATAAAACATGAAGGCAGCGATATGGCTTCAATTAAACCATAGCACCTCAAGTAGCTCAAGACTGTCTAGAACTGAGTCCGTCTGGGTGAGTGTTCTACGGGATGGTACAAGGCTAAAGGTTGGAGTGGTGCGTCTGTTTCCGTTTTACTGTTATCTTTTTATAGTTCATATTATTCATTTTTAGGCATTATAATTTTCTTTGTTGGTATCATTCTCAATTTCTTACCCATCCCTTTTCCTCCTCCTCCTCCCCCTCCTCTTCCACCCGCTCTAATATATCATCATCATCATCATCATCATCATCATCATCAAAGAATTCTTAAACACAATCTATATTCCAGTAAAAACTCATATTAATCATAAAATACTCCCCTTTATGGATCAAACGAGAAGACATGAGTTGCAAAGTTGTTTACGTGCATTGGAAACGAGACACGAATAGAGCGAAAACTGCATTTCTGAAAGACATGAAACGTTTTGGGAAAGGAAAACGTCAGGCCCAGTGAGTCTCGCCAAGCTTTGTCATCATAATAGTGCTGTTCGTTTCGTCACAGACCATTACTCTCGGTTTTTGCATACCCACTGTTGTAAATAGATTATCGATGCAAAAAAAGAGACAAATTTGTTGACGTCATACATCCCCTGAATGCAACATAAAAACACGGCTTCCCGTCATTTGTATTTGCAAATTTATGGTTTTCCAGTGTACTGAGGCTTATAGAAATCAATCTCTTTCTTTCGCGCCTTCATTTTCGACACTGGTAAGAGAGAGAGAGAGAGAGAGAGAGAGAGAGAGAGAGAGAGAGAGAGAGAGAGAGAGAGAGAGAGAGAGAGAGAGAGAGAGAGAGAGAGAGAGGGGATGTTATTAAGAAAAGTATATTCGATTATTATGATTAAGTGTGGATAATCAGAAAAATAATATTACTTTTACATAAGACAACCCACAAGGATATTTCTAACTTTCCTCAGACGATTTACTACCTTCGATATATATATTAAAAAATGAGACAAGAGCTTTGCAAGTAACAGTAGATTATCGAAAATTAGTTTTATATTTATAACCTACGTAATGGAAACAGACTATCGTTATAATTCACGGTCTTGGATTTAACAAGGATGAGGAAAGTTAATCCCGATAAGACATTGGTTTACTCTATCAGAAACCTGTGAAGTATCTTAAAACAGTCCAGTGGTTGCTTTGTGTTACGTAACCTTTCTCACACATAAAGTTTCGTTACATTATGGACTCTATTTTCATGTGAGGCACAGTCCAAAATCCCTTAGTCTTCTTCATATGTTACCTTCTTTATGGCCACTGTGATGTAAGGCTTTATGATTCATGTTCGTGTTAGGAGTTATTTCTTTCGTATTATTTTTTTCGCCCTTCGGTATTATTTTCCGTGGAAGTAAAGGTATAATGTATTGTATATCTCGCACTGCACTGGTCCAATATGACAATAGACACTAGTAGACAAGGAAGAAGGTGTAAGTTATGTACATAAAAACACGACTATTAGCCTTATAAACGAGAAGAGAAGGACCACAAACTTCATCAGAAACTCTCTCTCTCTCTCTCTCTCTCTCTCTCTCTCTCTCTCTCTCTCTCTCTCTCTCTCTCTCTCTCTCTCTCTCTCTCTTTCTCTCTCTCTCTCCCTACCGTTTTGTATGTCTTCTTTCACTTAACATACAGCCAACAATATCACACTGGAGCTCAACTTTCATGTACAATTACCTTTAACTTCTAAGTGGACGTAACATCTGACAAAGTGAAGTAAGGCACATTATGATACCATGTTCCCTTAACCAGACTCGTATGTTCTCCCATCCTCTCTACTACTCTCTCAACGACCACCTTCTGTAGACTGCCTCCCCCTACACCCACCGTCCCCAGATCTGTACCCCCAACCACTCCCCTCTCTCCTCTGCTCTAACCTGTTATCCCACTTACTCCTCCTCCTTCTCATTTACCTCCTCTTCCTCCTCTTCCTCCTCCTCCTCCTCCTTGCCACTCAGAAAGGAGCTGGCCAAGGTAAGGAAGTATGTATGGACACTTTCTTACACTCAAGACCCTATTTAGAGAATATTTGTGATCCCATAGAGTTCATGTTGGAAGTAACATAAGGTTTTTATTTGAAATCTTCGCTTTAATCCAATTGGCGCCTGAAGTGAGGGGGTTGGTGGAGATGGTTTTCATTGCCTTGCCTTTCTGGTTTAGATTTTGAGGTTCTCTTCTTTTTATTTTTTACTTTTTTACTCCGTATCCGCAATGTTTTTTCTGTCCGGTATTGTTGATTATGTAAAGAAAATGTACTTGTAGTTAAATTATGAAGCGTTGCGTAAGTACCATTGCAACACTTAATGATAGTCTTGTGTTTGATGTAGAATTAAGTCCTTAGTTATATTGACACACAAGCTTTAGAATGGTTTTTGTTACATACTCCTCTAATCGCGAAATGCTATACTTTGTTCTTTTCTACTTTGCCTTGTCAACACGCGTCCATTCACCCATTCATCCATACCAAAGTCTTTAAATGGTGAGATATTTAACCTTGTATCTCATTTATACCGATAATGTGTCCCACTTCCACATGGCAAACCTTTAGCAATGTTGGGAACTCGTGAGGTTTCATATGAGAGATGAAAACTACTCTTCTCTGTACTGAGGGTGTGGAAAACTGAGAGGAAAAATAATGTGAGATGAAAAATAACGTGTCCCACCTCCACATAGCAAATCGTTAGCAATGTTGTGAACTCGTGAGGTTTGATAAGAGAGATGAAAAGTACTCTACTCTGTGCTAAAGGTGTGGAGAACTGGTTGGGGTGAGACGATATCTGCGCTGAGAAATGATATGATGGCTTAGGTCATAGAACACTGAGAAGCCTCATGTGAACCAGCCAGCCATTAGCCACAAGTTGTTTGCTGCTATAACTGCCTCATAAAGCCTTGTTATCTGGCCTTGCTGGGGTGACGTTCATTCTGTTGTTCCCTCCTGTCCCCTTCAAAAGCTACACTATGCACTGCTATCTTTACTAAACTTATCACGCACACGTTGAGAAAGATATGCATATACGCAGTGTGAGTTTCAATTGGTAAGTTGAATTATAAACCGATATTTGGCATCATTATACTCAAGGATGAATTAACCCCTTCAGTACTGAGACACACTTATACCCAATAGTTGTGATTAGATGGTTTTATTGACAGTAGCAAGGATTTATTGAAGTCAGAAGATTAATGGCCAGAATCTGTACTATATTAATCCCTACATGAGTTTCTGAGGCAGTATAAAATCGACAAATAATAAGCTGCATAGATATAAAAATGCGTTTCAGTACTGGAATCATCAAATTTAGAAGGAAAAACCCACTGGACTTTCAATATTCCCCTTGCCCGTTATTTACTCCTGCATTTTAGGCGCCTTTTACTTTTCCTAGTGTTAAGTGTTTCATTTAAAGATTATATTCTGTAGACTCACCATTTATCTGGAATTTTTGTCTTCTTTTCTTGGGCGGCGAATGGAAAGGAGGAGGGGAGTGTTTCATAAATCACCATGGGCAATGTCTCTCTCTCTCTCTCTCTCTCTCTCTCTCTCTCTCTCTCTCTCTCTCTCTCTCTCTCTCTCTCTCTCTCTCTCTCTCTCTCTTTAACAAACCGTGTACACAAGATAATAACTTAATAACTAGGAACTTTACGGCTAAACTCAACGGTTAAATGATGCCAGCGCCGCCATTTTATTGGTATGGACTAGCATCACAA
>CM035188.1:16434281-16452355 GCA_020233015.1 Callinectes sapidus | reverse complement strand
AGAGAGAGAGAGAGAGAGAGAGAGAGAGAGAGAGAGAGAGAGAGGTTTTAGAGTTATTGAAAAAAAAATCAGTAATTGAAGTGAAAAGTTGATATGAAAAATTGATGTTTGTTTAATTAGTTGTCCCAAAAAGTGATTGGTTAAGTTAATAGATCCCCATCACTGCAATATAACTGTGATTATCGACAAGTACACTCACCTCTACATTTTTTTCTTTTTTATAATCATTTATTTATCTATTTATCTATTGAAACAAGAGAAATATGCATTCATGGGTTTGATGAATGAGCGAACGGTGAATGAGGCGACGACTTTTTATGTAAGAGGGGAAAACCGGCTTAGAACAGCAAAAACATTAAAAAAAAACTAATTTGCCAGACCTTTTATAGGTCAAGTTAATTAGCTGAAAGACAGGGATAAATAACTTGATGGTGTCTCGTTTATAGCAAAATTTGACTGATAATTAAAAAAAATTACTCAACTTTACACAAGAGTATTGAACGGTAATACAGTCATATTCATCACTAGTACTTGTGTATAACCTTCAGCTAAAAAGAACCACTTGTATTATAAAAACCGATATCCTAGTGACTTTTCTTTTTATTCTTCTTCTTATTCCTTTCTTCTTGTTTTTCTTGTTCCTTTTCTTCTTATTCTTTTTGTTTTTTTCTTCTTTGTTTGTTCTTTCTTGTTCTTCTTTTATATTCAGTGGGTGTCCCTCATACATGGATTAAAAAAAAGTGGTGACAAGGAACTTCAGGCTGGTTTCAAGGAGTCTACTATTACATTAACCTTAAAGTGAACTAAGCTATAGATAATTTTTTTCCTAACACCAACCCATATACATATATATATATTTTTTCTTTGTTGATTTTTAGCTTTTTTTTTCATTTTCGATTAAGCAAGGACTGGTGTGCCACGCGACTAACGAACCCACACTCTTTTGCATTCATTAGAGCCAACATTACTTATTCACGCAGCCAGTCATCAATTTCATGCACAACTGTCCATTAATGCCGCCCAATTCAGGGACTGGGACACGTCAACTCGAAGCAAGCGTGTACTGCGACAAAATGCTGCTGTGTATGTTTGTCGACGCTGCAGAAGGAAGGAACGGGAAAAAATATATATGTAAGTAGTAATGGTACGTGTATTTCCGAGTAATTACAGCTCGTCCTTCAATTTGGGTAATGCTTTCACAACAAACAAATATTTATCTTTTTGTTGGTCTGTCTGGGTTGTATTTCACTTTTTTTTTTTTTTAATTTCCTCCTTCCTCTCGTAATGGCATGTGTTTTTTGTTATTGTTTTTTTTTTGTTTGTTTGTTTGTTTGTTTGTTTGTTTGTTTGCATGTGAGGGGTAAATACAACTGTCATTAATCGTCTCTTGAATAATTTGGTGGGACAATTATTTCTCTTCTATGTTTGTACTTATTTTTTCTTGTAGCTCAAAAGAGGAACTGAGTGAAGACAATTTGCGTCGATGTTGAAACTACTTTGGATTGAACGTAATTGTTGCTTTAAATATCCCTTATCAATACATTAGTACTTAGAATCATTACCAAGAAAAGAACACCCTCCTCAAATGTGAGCAATTGTTACTTCCTCCTTTTATTCATTCTTATTAACATTTTCCGTAAATGAATTATTGAATGGAGTCCCACATTCCCAACACTTACTAAATAAAATCCACTATCGAAGTTTCAAACAAAAAGCTTCCCATAATGTTATTTAGCTGCACAGTCAGTATTCCTGCCACCGAAAGAATTACTGTTGCAATACATGTTCATGCGTCCCTAATTAATTCACCATTATTACTCGGGCTAAAGAACAAAGTACGACACTGTAACTTTTTTCCAATGATTAGTACTACAAAAACAAAACAAAATGTCGAAATTGCAATGTTGTGCCGTGAAAAGACGTATTTCTAAATTAACAAATTGAAGTCTTAGAGTAATAATGACGTCATCGAGATACGAGTACCATAGTTTACAATGAGGCAAAGGCAAATCATTGAAACTCATTCCTTGAACATGTTGGTGTAAAAATTTAGGAGCATTATTTTTATATGAAAGAGGGCGATGCTGGCCAAGGGCAACAAAAACAATGAAAATAAACCCCATTAATTTGCTAGTTCGCTTTAAAGATCCACAAAATTACCTATAACACAGGGACAAATATCTTGAAACACTCAAACACTGCACTATCAATATTCCAGTCTATACTATGCACCATTTTCTTCCCACCACTCGTCTTCCACTTGTCTTTTATGCTTCTCTGGTGTGTGTGTGTGTGTGTGTGTGTGTGTGTGTGTGTGTGTGTGTGTGTGTGTGTGTGTGTTTCATAGTTTATTTATTTGATCGATAGAACAATAGGTTAAAAGACTCCTAAAAAGTTACTCCTCCTCCACTTAATAAAAGAAAAAAAAGACGATTTAGTATTCATTGATTAAACGATTTTAGTTCATTAGTTTATTTTCATTTTGTAGGAATTCATACTATTTTCCTCCTCCATCTTTCCCCATCTTCTATCTCCTCCTGTACCAAAAATCACCGTACATTATCTTTCCTTTTTATCACATGAGATAGAATACAGCATTAAGCCATAGATAGTATACAGCATTAGGCCACACACAGCAATACATAATAATCAGACCGTATATACATCACGTTTCCACCGAGTCTGCCTGTACAAGCGCATCTGTGAATCAACGGGGAATTATTCAAGCCAGCAAATTAAACGGGTCCATTTAATAACGTAGTGAGCATAATGGCACTTTTCCATATCTGTTCATTCAGGCACGTTACATAGTCCAGATACTGCCGTCCTCTGTTCGCTTTTGGTGATGAGAATAGATACGCATTATTTCTTCTAATTCCTGGCTTTATATGTTTATTGTTTGTTTTCTTAACCCCTTTAGTGCTGAGACGCGTTTTTATATTTATTCCGCTTATCATTTGTCGATTTTGTACACCTTCGGAAATTTATGTAAGGCTTGAAATAGTACAGACTCTGGCCATTAATTTTTTTCCTAATGGCAATAAAATCGTCCAATCACACCCAAAACTCGTGGTGAAAATGTAACCTAGTAATGAAAGGGTTAATATGAGAGGTAATTAACTATCTTATGCATTTTTTCCTTACTTGGTTTCATGCATTGCAATTCTATTCTGTTCTATTTTGGGGGGTGATAGATAACTTGGTTTCTTGTAAGGTCTCTCTCTCTCTCTCTCTCTCTCTCTCTCTCTCTCTCTCTCTCTCTCTCTCTCTCTCTCTCTCTCTCTGGCCTCCGTAACCTCCTTAATTGAGTTTCTTACTGTCAAGGTATCTCAAATGACTGCTACTCCTACTTCTTATCGTGTGTATGTGTGTGTGTGTGTGTGTGTGTGTGTGTGTGTGTGTGTGTGTGTGTGTGTGTGTGTGTGTGTGTGTGTGTGTGTGTGTGTGCTGGTTCTCGTTGCCAAGCCCATTCCTTAATGTAATCCCATATAGTTAGTATGGAATGAAACATGAAGGCAGCGATATGGCTTCAATTAAACCATAGCACCTGAAGTAGCTCAAGGCTGTCGAGAACTGAGTCCGTCTGGGTGAGTGTTCTACGGGATGGTACGAGACTAAAGGTTTGAATGGTGCGTTTGTTTCCGTTCTTTTTACTGTTATCTTCTTATAGTCCATATTATTCATTTTTAGGCATTATAATTTTCTTTGTTGGTATCATTTGTTAACTTCTTACCTATCCCTTTTTCTCCTCCTCCTCCTCCTCCTCCTCCTCCTCGTTCTCCTCCTCCTCCCCCTCCTCTTCCACCCGCTCTAATATATCATCATCATCATCATCATCATCATCATCATCATCATCAAAGAATTCTTAAACACAATCTATATTCCAGTAAAAACTCAAATTAATCATAAAATACTCCCCTTTATGGATCAAACGAGAAGACATGAGTTGCAAAGTTGTTTACGTGCATTGGAAACGAGACACGAATAGAGCGAAAACTGCATTTCTGAAAGACATGAAACGTTTTGGGAAAGGAAAGCGTCAGGCCCAGTGAGTCTCGCCAAGCTTTGTCATCATAATAGTGCTGTTCGTTTCGTCACAGACCATTACTCTCGGTTTTTGCATACCCACTGTTGTAAATAGATTATCAATGCAAAAAAAGAGATAAATTTGTTGACGTCATAGATCCCCTGAATGCAACATAAAAACATGGCTTCCCGTCATTTGTATTTGCAAATTTATGGTTTTCCAGTGTACTGAGGCTTATAGAAATCAATCTCTTTCTTCCACGCCTTCATTTTCGACACTAGTAGGAGAGAGAGAGAGAGAGAGAGAGAGAGAGAGAGAGAGAGAGAGAGAGAGAGAGAGAGAGAGAGAGAGAGAGAGAGAGAGAGAGAGAGAGAGGGGATGTTATTAAGAAAAGTATATTCGATTATTATGATTAAGTGTGGATAATCAGAAAAATAATATTACTTTTACATAAGACAACCCACAAGGATATTTCTAACTTTCCTCAGACGATTTACTACCTTCGATATATATATTAAAAAATGAGACAAGAGCTTTGCAAGTAACAGTAGATTATCGAAAATTAGTTTTATATTTATAACCTACGTAATGGAAACAGACTATCGTTATAATTCACGGTCTTGGATTTAACAAGGATGAGGAAAGTTAATCCCGATAAGACATTGGTTTACTCTATCAGAAACCTGTGAAGTATCTTAAAACAGTCCAGTGGTTGCTTTGTGTTACGTAACCTTTCTCACACATAAAGTTTCGTTACATTATGGACTCTATTTTCATGTGAGGCACAGTCCAAAATCCCTTAGTCTTCTTCATATGTTACCTTCTTTATGGCCACTGTGATGTAAGGCTTTATGATTCATGTTCGTGTTAGGAGTTATTTCTTTCGTATTATTTTTTTCGCCCTTCGGTATTATTTTCCGTGGAAGTAAAGGTATAATGTATTGTATATCTCGCACTGCACTGGTCCAATATGACAATAGACACTAGTAGACAAGGAAGAAGGTGTAAGTTATGTACATAAAAACACGACTATTAGCCTTATAAACGAGAAGAGAAGGACCACAAACTTCATCAGAAACTCTCTCTCTCTCTCTCTCTCTCTCTCTCTCTCTCTCTCTCTCTCTCTCTCTCTCTCTCTCTCTCTCTCTCTCTCTCTTTCTCTCTCTCTCTCCCTACCGTTTTGTATGTCTTCTTTCACTTAACATACAGCCAACAATATCACACTGGAGCTCAACTTTCATGTACAATTACCTTTAACTTCTAAGTGGACGTAACATCTGACAAAGTGAAGTAAGGCACATTATGATACCATGTTCCCTTAACCAGACTCGTATGTTCTCCCATCCTCTCTACTACTCTCTCAACGACCACCTTCTGTAGACTGCCTCCCCCTACACCCACCGTCCCCAGATCTGTACCCCCAACCACTCCCCTCTCTCCTCTGCTCTAACCTGTTATCCCACTTACTCCTCCTCCTTCTCATTTACCTCCTCTTCCTCCTCTTCCTCCTCCTCCTCCTCCTTGCCACTCAGAAAGGAGCTGGCCAAGGTAAGGAAGTATGTATGGACACTTTCTTACACTCAAGACCCTATTTAGAGAATATTTGTGATCCCATAGAGTTCATGTTGGAAGTAACATAAGGTTTTTATTTGAAATCTTCGCTTTAATCCAATTGGCGCCTGAAGTGAGGGGGTTGGTGGAGATGGTTTTCATTGCCTTGCCTTTCTGGTTTAGATTTTGAGGTTCTCTTCTTTTTATTTTTTACTTTTTTACTCCGTATCCGCAATGTTTTTTCTGTCCGGTATTGTTGATTATGTAAAGAAAATGTACTTGTAGTTAAATTATGAAGCGTTGCGTAAGTACCATTGCAACACTTAATGATAGTCTTGTGTTTGATGTAGAATTAAGTCCTTAGTTATATTGACACACAAGCTTTAGAATGGTTTTTGTTACATACTCCTCTAATCGCGAAATGCTATACTTTGTTCTTTTCTACTTTGCCTTGTCAACACGCGTCCATTCACCCATTCATCCATACCAAAGTCTTTAAATGGTGAGATATTTAACCTTGTATCTCATTTATACCGATAATGTGTCCCACTTCCACATGGCAAACCTTTAGCAATGTTGGGAACTCGTGAGGTTTCATATGAGAGATGAAAACTACTCTTCTCTGTACTGAGGGTGTGGAAAACTGAGAGGAAAAATAATGTGAGATGAAAAATAACGTGTCCCACCTCCACATAGCAAATCGTTAGCAATGTTGTGAACTCGTGAGGTTTGATAAGAGAGATGAAAAGTACTCTACTCTGTGCTAAAGGTGTGGAGAACTGGTTGGGGTGAGACGATATCTGCGCTGAGAAATGATATGATGGCTTAGGTCATAGAACACTGAGAAGCCTCATGTGAACCAGCCAGCCATTAGCCACAAGTTGTTTGCTGCTATAACTGCCTCATAAAGCCTTGTTATCTGGCCTTGCTGGGGTGACGTTCATTCTGTTGTTCCCTCCTGTCCCCTTCAAAAGCTACACTATGCACTGCTATCTTTACTAAACTTATCACGCACACGTTGAGAAAGATATGCATATACGCAGTGTGAGTTTCAATTGGTAAGTTGAATTATAAACCGATATTTGGCATCATTATACTCAAGGATGAATTAACCCCTTCAGTACTGAGACACACTTATACCCAATAGTTGTGATTAGATGGTTTTATTGACAGTAGCAAGGATTTATTGAAGTCAGAAGATTAATGGCCAGAATCTGTACTATATTAATCCCTACATGAGTTTCTGAGGCAGTATAAAATCGACAAATAATAAGCTGCATAGATATAAAAATGCGTTTCAGTACTGGAATCATCAAATTTAGAAGGAAAAACCCACTGGACTTTCAATATTCCCCTTGCCCGTTATTTACTCCTGCATTTTAGGCGCCTTTTACTTTTCCTAGTGTTAAGTGTTTCATTTAAAGATTATATTCTGTAGACTCACCATTTATCTGGAATTTTTGTCTTCTTTTCTTGGGCGGCGAGTGGAAAGGAGGGGAGTGTTTCATAAATCACCATTGTGCTCTCCTCTCTCTCTCTCTCTCTCTCTCTCCCTCTCTCTCTCTCTCTCTCTCTCTCTCTCTCTCTCTCTCTCTCTCTCTCTCTCTCTCTCTCTCTCTCTCTCTCTCTCTCTCTCTCTCTCTCTTTAACAAACCGTGTACACAAGATAATAACTTAATAACTAGGAACTTTACGGCTAAACTCAACGGTTAAATGATGCCAGCGCCGCCATTTTATTGGTATGGACTAGCATCACAACTCCCGCCGTAAAATTCTCCAATAAAGAGCTTCATTTCCGTAAACATCTGCACCGAAAAGTCGTTAACGTCGAGGGCACTTCCAGCGGGGCGCGGAAATAGCATCTGCCGCAGTCCATGTCTCTCTCTCTCTCTCCCTCACAGCACTGGCAGGCAGCTCCTGAAGATAACTTAACCCGTGCACTTCTGGGACGCATTTTCATATCTATTTATTTTTTTATGTAAGACAGGGAAGCTAGACAGATGTAACCCAAATTAATAGCATCTGTAACTAAACTCATAAGAATTAGTAACAAAATAACAGGTTAATAATCAAATTAATAACAAATAAATAGCATCTGTGACCAAATTAATAGCATCGGCCGCAGCACTGGCAGCTCCCGAAGATAACTTAACCCGCTCACTTCTGGGACGCATTTTCATATCTATTTATTTTCTATGTAAGAGAGAAACTAGCCAAGAGTAACAAAATTAATGAAAAATAATAAGCCCACCAATTTGCTAGTCCCGTTTAATATCATACAGTTAGCGCAAAGACAGGGAGAAATGTCTTGAAACCTCCCTCTTAAATAAACTCAAGTCATAGCAAGTTGGAAATATAGAGATAGGTAGGGAGTTCCAGAGAAGATAAGTTAGAAGATAACTTCTTTACTGGGACGCATTTTTATGTATATCCTTCTTATTATGTGTCAATTTTATACAGCTTCAAAAATTTGTATGAGTAAAATGGAACAGACTCTGGCCATTAATTTTCTGACCTCCATAGAGCCTTCCTAATGTCAATAAAATCGTCTCTTCGTACCTAAAACTGAAGGTAAAAATGTGTTCCGGTACTGAAGGGATTAAATATGCTCTTATATGAAGGAAATAGTAATAAATCATGCAGTGCCCCATTATTCATGAAAGGATTGCACATTACCTCAAGTGAGTAATTCATAACGGGTTTATAGAATAAGAATGAGGGGTACTTGCATTATAAGATTTGAATTATTTATTGGCAGGGTCGTGTTTTATTCACAAGCTGTACTCTACGTGAATATTTATTAGATCGTTTTATAGTGCTTGAAGTGAAGAGAGAAAAGTTCAAGAGTAAAGGATTAATAACTAATGAAATCAAATAATTCTTGACTATGATGCTTATAAATGAAGACTGAATATGTTCTTACGGCGACGTAGTTACAATAAACCGTGTGTTGTCCCTTACATTACTATAGGAGAGAATGACACATTGTTTTTTCGTAAGAGTAATTAATAATATCTGTACTGAATGGTAATAAAGACGCCAACACAAAATTAACTACGCATTTCCAGTTTTCGACTATGCTTTGTACAATCACTGCAAAAGACAGAGACAAAAGTACTATCTCTCTCTCTCTCTCTCTCTCTCTCTCTCTCTCTCTCTCTCTCTCTCTCTCTCTCTCTCTCTCTCTCTCTCTCTCTGTCTGTCTCGTTTTCAGTCACCGCCCTTCTTAACGTACCAGGAGCAAGTAACGTCCAGACCCGCCGGTGCAGTGGCTGGCTGGAAGACTCTTATATTCCACACTCTTTGTCTTAACCTCCTTAGCGTCTCAGTTCCCAGAGTCCTAAGTGCCCCTTCACTTTGAGGTGCATACAGTTGTGTTTGCCCGTGTGCTTTTTGAGAGCTTGTGGGGGCAGGAGGGAGGGAGGGAGGGAATGGGGGTGAGGGAGGGAGGGAGGGAGGGTAAGAGGGAGGGTAAGAGGGAGGGAAGGAGGGAGGGAGGGAGGGAGAAGCAAGGGAATGGTAAAGGGGGAGAAGGAGGAGGACGAGTTTAGTTTGGGTATATCAGCGAGAGAGAGAGAGAGAGAGAGAGAGAGAGAGAGAGAGAGAGAGAGAGAGAGAGAGAGAGAGAGAGAGAGAGAGAGAGAGAATTACTCCTATTTTCGTATACAACAGGAAGAGAGAGAGAGGGGGGAAAGTCGAGGAATAATTGTGGTGTTAGACGTCATTTTAGTGGAAGTTAACCTTTTTTATTTAACCACCACCACCACCGCCACCACCACCACCACCACCACTACCACCACCACCAGTACCACCACCACCACCACCCCTTACAACAACACAAACAGGAGCAAAGCGAAGAAACACAAGGGCTTTGAATACAACCCTTGACGCCGGAGAGGCCTACTTTACTTACCCCCGTGTGGACCGCTGAGGGTTTGAGATCTTTCATTGGGTCACTGTAGCGCGATGTTGTACCAATCTTTTCACCGCAGGACTGTCGTGGTGGGACTAGTGACGAGGCGAGGAGAGAGAGAGAGAGAGAGAGAGAGAGAGAGAGAGAGAGAGAGAGAGAGAGAGAGAGAGAGAGAGAGAGAGAGAGAGAGAGAGAGAGAGAGAGAGAGAGAGAGAGAGAGAGAGAGAGAGAGTGTGTGTGTGTGTCTTTTAGTGTTTCTTGCTCATTAAGTTACTAGGTTATATATTTTCCTATTTTTTCATGTACGAGAGGGAAGCTGGTCAAGCGTAACAAAAACAATGAAAATAAATAATAATAATTTGCCAGTTCCCTTAAAGGTTCAAAAGGGTATTTGTGCATTAACCCCTTCAGTATTGGGACACATTTCTACCTCGAGTTTTGGTTGTGATTAGACGATTGTATTAACATTAAGGATGGTCTATGGAGGTCAGAAAATTAATGGCTAGAGTCTGTACTATTTTAATCCCCACATGAGTTTCTAAAGTCGTATAAAATCGGAAAATAATAAGCAGAATAAAAATGGAAATGTGATCCAGAATTGAAGGAATTAATAAAGAAAGCTTTTATATGATTTATGAATGTGAAATCCTGAAATTATAAATTGAAGGGAAATGTTCTTGGAAACGGACAACTTTTGAATGTCTTCCCCATAATTGTTGGTGATCGTTTATTAGTACGTTAATAATGTAAACTTACACTGGATTTGCGAGTGAGTAATGTTGGAAGTCAAAAGCCAAGATAATCGTTACGTGAAATGAAAAGAAAAGATCAAGTAACTTACTTATAAAGAAAAAAAAAGAAGGTATATCGTATTTTCTATATTTACTGTGTTATTCGTTTATGTTAATGAAGCTGCAGCCGGGAAAGCAGGAGCAGATAAATTTTGTTGAAGGTCACCCCACGAGATTAGTATAGTAAATTAAAGGTCATGTGTTCCTTGTTTATTAATCCAGTGAGTTGTTTGTTTATTTGACTTTAATGAAGTCAGGCCGCGTTGTAAACCAGTCCCACATAAATATGGCTGAAAGTTGCTGGGAAAATTACGTTTCGAGTAGACTTTCTTTCTGAATGTTTATTGACATGGACCTGAATGCAGCGAGGCCAAAAAATGTTGCACTCTCGGCATTAATATTTGAATACGTTCATACAGAAGCAAAATATCATTGCTGTGTATAATGCGGGCGAGATTATAGTTATGCAAGGAAAACGTGACACACACACACACAGCATTCCACCTACAGGCTAAGATTTGGAGGGAGGCCATTACTGCTCTCTCTCTCTCTCTCTCTCTCTCTCTCTCTCTCTCTCTCTCTCTCTCTCTCTCTCTCTCTCTCTCTCTCTTCCTATACAGTGGCTAAATTTACTTTTTTTCTATTTTTATCACGATTCTGAGGTACATATGAGGCGAACAATATTTGCTTTCCACTCTGACCTGCACTACACATTTCTCAGCTCCTCTTCTTCCCCTCCAGCTTGCTGCAGATAGAGCCTTCCTTTCCCTCCCCTTTCTCTTCACCATACAAACGAAATCCCTCCACAAGCCTTCCCTGCCTCAGTCTCCCTCCCTCGCTTCCATCCACAGATACCTCTCGCCTACACACACACACACACACACACACACACACACACACACACACATACACACACACACACACACACACACACACACACACACACACAGGATGGTACAGATGTCGCCTCCCGGTTCTCTCCCATCTGCTTCCTCTTCCTCCTAATCTCTATCCATGCCACGCTGACGTCCTTGCATCCATTTGGCCATCTCTCCTTCTCTCTGTTCCTCCCCTTCTCCTCGGAACAAGAACCTATCCTTCCTTCTCCTTCTCTTCCTTCTCTTCCTTCTCTCCACACTCCACATTCAGCACAGAAACTCCACACCACCGCTAGATATATCCATTTTTGCCTGTCTTTTTTCTCCTTCCATGCTCCGGGTCAGTAACTTATCCTTCCCTTCATCCTCTCCACCATTTTCCTTCCCCCCACACAGCATGCAACACACACACACACGCACACACACACACACACACACACACACACACACACACACACACACACAGTCTCTCTCTATCTCTCCTCTGTGTTTCTCCCTCTCTCCTTCTCTCCCTGTCTGTCTCTATCTCTGTTTCTCTCTCTCTCTCTCTCTCTCCCCACACCAATACAAGGTCCAATACAAGGAGTCTCACCTCACTTCAACTCACGACACCATGCTACCTAATGCATGATCAGGGAATCGGACAAACGCTTCCCTGCCTTTCATGCCGCCCTCTCAATGCAGCAGCCACCCACAATCTCCATACACTCTGCCACCCACTGCTCAGACTCGCTTCCTCGCTCTCTCTCTCACCCACACAGCCTCAACTTGATTCCTTTGGTGGTGGTCGTCGTTTTCGTTGGTGGAAATGTGATCTGTGGTGTTTAAAGGGGTTTTATTGTATACTGATGGGTGTTTTAGTGTTATTATCTTTAAAATCTTACTTTGTGGTGTATTTTTTCAAGTTTTTTTTCTTCTTTTATTTTAGATTTTTGTTTATTTTGCTCATGTTCTGTTGTGGATTTGCTCTGACGAAGGGTATTGAAAAAATAAATAAATAAAAGGTTTCTTTACACGTTCAAGATAAATATATGGATTGATAGAGATTTTTTTTTTTCTTTTTTGTAAGTTATGTGTTAGAATTCATTCCTCCCCGTTTCATTTTGTCCCAGTTGTTGAATTTACTTATTTTATTCTATTTTATTTTTTCGCGTCCACGGCTAAGATATTAAAATGTAACAGCGCATAGTCCACCGTTATTTTTTCCATGTTTAATTCTTATTGCGTGAATTTAATCCTTTTTTTCTTCACTTGCCGTTTATTGTCTAAGTCTGGCAACGTTTAAGTTTTTTTTTTCTTCTTTTTTGCTTTAAATGACGCGAATGGAAACAGGTCAAGCATTAAAGCAGGAAGGAGCGCAGAGGGAGAAGGGGGAAACGGCCAAATGCTGCTCCAAAAACACGTAAAAAAGAAGTTACAACGTGAGGGGAGTATTCTATTTGTGGTTTCATAATCACAGTGTGTACCGTGGCAGACATCGACCGCTGTACGTCTGAACCTCTTGAACTCCACCTTCAGTGCGTCTTGCCTTACGAAATGAGTTGCTGTTTACTCCCAGAAGCTTCCACGTGTTTCTTGTAATGTGTCATAAAATCTCATATTTTTCAGTGTCGCGGCAATGTCATTAAAGTAGAAGCATACATAACCTTGTGGGAAAACAGTAAGCTCCTTTTACGAGTCACAAGCTTACCCGACCTACGTTAATATACTTGTACTAGGTTTGTCTTGGACTATATTAAGGAACGTGCGTACCCTGCGTCACTGAAAAAAGGTTTGAGTAATAAGATGATTTACAAATTAGGGTATTTGTGTACTTAAGAAGTATAAACTCTTGTGATCCCCACTAACAATCGCTGTAGTATTTTTCGTGTTAACAGCTAATGTGTTCAAGGATTAATTACATAATAAACTTGAAGACTCAATTTGTTGCTACAATAATGTAAGGTGCGTTGTCCTGCCTTACTTATCGCCTCAGGGAGATCTCAACCTTGTGTGTATATAATGATAATTAAAGCATTTTATCTCTAAGGTACAAGTTTACATGATACATTATTAGCGGTGTCCAAGTCTTGTCATGTTAGAAGCCTACGCACACTGTCTGAGGTAGGCAGGAAAACATTAACTAATGAGTTTGGTAATACGGTTAATGTGAATGTTTATTGCCTAAAAGCTTGTAGGAGTTAACTTGATAAAGAAAAGAGAGGCCTTTCTGCCATCCTATAATAACCTGATGGAATAGAGGAAGAGGAGAAGCTGAGTTGCGGGTCTCAACCATAGTGAAGAACACGAGGAGGGCGCTCACTCCCTACGCTGGATGTTCGCAAGACCCTCCCCTCCCTCTCTGTAAAGCTCCAACGCGTTTGCTGAAGAGGAGAGAAACTTACTGATACCGTTGAAGATGCCAAAAAGTGACATCCAAGCACTGTATTGCGTTGGGATGGTGTTGTCATTCATCCAGTGAAACACCCTTGATATGATGAGAAGGTCTCTGTACGTCGCCCTTGTTCTCCTTTTTTCGCCAGTGATCAGTGAAATGAACAAGTATATTGTAGCGACACTAAGGCTCGTATTTTAAACACCTCTATGCTTCACCTCCACTATTTCAAAAGGCATTATTTAAATTTACATATTTTTTTAGGTATTTTTACGGTTCTAGAGGCAGATTGACAAGATTTCTACATTATTAACTAGAGAAACTCGAATATCCCGCTAATCATCTCTGTGGCCTTTGGAAGTAGTCGTGGTGAGAGAGCAATGCGTTTCTGAATACCAGGCAAGACCACAGAGAGGAACCAGACCAAACGTGTTCCACCGGCAGGATGTCATAACTCTCACCACGGCTTGCTATTGACTTATCCCTCCCAACCATGAACCCTATGTCCCCACACCGGCCCCGACAACACACCGACATGGCTGGAGAAGGCCGGGGAAGGCATTCACTGTTGTCCTACGGTAGATTTGAAGAGGTTAGGTTAGATTTGGTTAGATTAGTGATGATGATGATGATGATGATAATAATGATACTGATGATGAATAGTTGTATGATAAGTATATACGAGTAATGTTGCTATGAGTATTTTCATGACCTTAACCCATTCAGGACTGGGACGCATTTTCATATATATCTTGCTTACTATTGGTTGATTTTACGCAGCTTCAGGAACTCATGTGGGGATTAAAATAGTACAGATTCTGGCTATTAATCTACTGACCTCCATAAACCCTTCTTAATGTCAATAAAACCGTCTAATCACACCCAAAACACATGGTAAAATTGTGTCCCAATATAGAAGGGGTTAAGCTTGTAATTATGGCTTTTGGGGGAAGAAGTATGAAGGAGATTGAAGAGAAAAAAAGAGAAGAAAGAAGAGAAGAAGGAGAAAGAAGAGAAGGAGTAGGAGTTCTTTATGTGTCAGTGCGATGCGCCCAGTGGTTCTAAGCTGGTGGTGTCCCTGGCTGTGCTCTGCTTAATCGCTAGCTATTTCCAACATGTGGCGGCAGCAACTCCCAGGCAGTGACGAGCCGAGCCGTGCTGTGTAATCCTGGCAACAATCTTAACGACGCTGCTTCACTGGGGAACTGAACAGCCGCGTTAGACAGAGAGAGAGAGAGAGAGAGAGAGAGAGAGAGAGAGAGAGAGTGAGAGTGACGGAATTAATGGCGGGGGTGGAGAGATTACGAATGAGTCATGGGTGAGAAATTAGAGAGTTTTGAGTGAAGTTTTAGTCCATGTCGTGCAATCATCCCTCATCAGTGCTTTGCCTCCCTGCTTGCTTGCTTCATATGTGTCAGGGGGAGTCTGCACACACACACACACACACACACACACACACACACACACACACACACACACACACACACACACACACACACACACGCACGCACACACACTGTCAAAGGTACAGAGAGTGTGTTGTTTACTCCAGTTGGCAAATAGTACGCCGCTCTCTCGCCAGTATAAACAATTGTGTTGAATAGGTCGTAGTACAGTTCCTTTTTCTTTTCTTTCTTTCTTTTTTAATTGAGGGTGAGAACATCGGATTTCACTGAGCGGTTTACAATTTCGTTAAGTCTTTTCCATGTCAGTAAGGAGTAATTGTGCACTGATGAAGAAAACTAGCGAGGGTTCGGCGGTGCTTGAAACAGAAATGCGTCTAGTAATGGGGAAAAGGAATGCACTTCTGAACGATCGATCCAGAAAGTCGTATGTAACAAAGGCTGAATGTATAATGAGTGTCAAATGTACAATTCACATAATCCATACCGGCAACACTTTACTATTATATTTCTCGCTGCCTGATTTCCGAGAACTTCCCACGTGTTTATGCCGCAATGCACTATGAACTCTACGGGAAGTGAAGGTCATTATTTGCCAACAGTGATGTACGATTCATGAAGTTGGTAATTAGTAATGGAGTAATGTTATTGAAATATACATCTGACTACACATGAAAGTCAGTATAAATTCTATATTCATAAAAAAGATTGACAAATAAGTCTTTCACTCTCTTCAATACAATGACGCAGTTTTATGTTTATATTAGGCTATTTTATACAGCTTCAGAAACTTATGTGTGCGTAAAGATAGTGAAGACTATGGCCATTAATCTACTAACCTCCATAGACCTTTTCTACTGTCAATACACTCCTCTAATCGTGCCCAAAACTTATGGTAAATGTGCGTCCCAGTACTGAAGGGGTTAATTAACAACGACTAATGAATCACAATCATTATACATCAGAGGTACTCCCCATTAACAACTCATGCATCCAGTAGCAACAGCCATTAATGCAAAGCAGAGATAAGACAACAGCTTCCATCTCCTCCATCCCTCGTCACATAACAGACATGATGTAATTAACTGCTATGCAAATTTCAGGCAGAACGCTTAAAGAGCCAATCATTCGTGGCTGAGCTCATGTCCCCACTGAGGATGGCGAGTTTCCTCCTTGTTTCCACACTGAGTAGAGTTGCATGAATTAACAGTGCATTCGTGTGGTGCTTGATGAAGGAGGATCTGCATCTCCAATATTGCTTCTCTCTTCCTGGTTGATATTCATTTTTCTCACACCAATGGAGACTTGTGAGAATAGACTATGTAGAGTGAAGGTTACAGTTTTTTCTTTTATTTTATTGAGATGTACCCGGTATGCTTCCGATCCTTTTGTATTCCATAGGTCTACTGGTGTAAATAGTATTACTCTATACTTTCTGTATTAAGAGACCAGCACAAAGAATACAGGAAAGCTTTAAGGAAAACAAGAACAGGTACCGAAATTTAATCATCCCTCCTTCAAACACACACACACACACACACACACACACACACACACACACACACACACGCACACACGAGTAAGCTCAGTTAACTTGACAAAAGAACATGATAATTTCCCTTGTAGCAACGAAATCGAGGGATGCAGCCAAAAAATTACTGATATGCTGACAGTACAGATATAATTTTGACTTTACTGTGTTGAGAAGTGCAGAGTAACTACACCACGCACCTCCACCACACACATGACACCCATTCTACTTATAGGGCGAGACAAGGTGGATAATAACCTTGGGTAGTTTATGCAGTGTCATTTCCATATCTCATTCCGTGGCTGTGGTATCAAGTCTGCCTCACCCGCTGCTGCTGAGTTCATTTTGCATTCCACTCGAGAAACGTGATGAGTGAATAACATGGAGTCTTCGAAACTACTCGTGCATGCTACACTTCTCCTAACTGAATGATAATGAGACTCAATACTTTATGCTTTATGGTATCGTCACATAAGAAAAAGAAAATGAATATAGAATTTATAGTGTCTATTAAGTGGAGAAGTAGAAAGTGGGAGGCGTGGCATAAAGAATTTACCATATGCTCAAGATACTGGCTACAAGAGAGAGAGAGAGAGAGAGAGAGAGAGAGAGAGAGAGAGAGAGAGAGAGAGAGAGAGAGAGAGAGAGAGAAGGAATAATTCTAGTCTTTTTTTATCTTTGGATTCACAAGCTGAAGTTAACAGACATCGTTCTGGCAAAGAAACTCAACTTTGTAACTGAACATTTTGAAACGCCTTCACGGATTTGCTACATTTACATTTTTTCCATAATCTCTTCATAAAGTATTTATCATAACACCCATCAGCATAATGGGTGCTCTTGAGACCAGGACGTCTTTCTGGCTACAACATTTTGATGCAAATATTGCGTGGTGAGGCGCTCCATAAAATCCTACACACGCTGTCCTCTCCAGGCGTCATCCCTCTTAAAAATCTTTCCTTGACGCAGGCTGGCAATTCTGAGTATCTTGAATTTGCTCTTTAACTAAACCCAACTCGGCTCTGGTTCCAGCATTATTAATTATTTGCAAACTCATGAGTTATTCATATTAGGACACGGGTAATGACGACTGCCAGATGTACATATTAGGAAAGAGTAATTTAAAGATACCCTTATAAAAAAAAAGGATAAAGTTCATGACAGTATTTTATCCCTTCAGTAATGTGACGTATTTTTTATATATATTCTGCTTATCACTCGCCAATTTTGTACAGCTTCAGAAACTCATGTGGGGATTAAAACAATACAGACTCTGGCCATTGATTCTCTGACCTACATAGACACTTGCTAATATCAATAAAATTGTCTAATTATCACTAAAACTCGTGGTAAAAATGTGTCCCAATACTGATGGAGTTAAGAAGGCAAAGTGAGGAAGACTAAGGAAGAAGTTTATCAAAGACTACAAGTAAAACTCCTTGAAAATGTAAGAGCAGCATCAAAACAGCCCCTCCTTCCTTAGTTAGGGATTCTGTGGACAAACAAACCTTGGTACACGAGTGGCTTGGGAACAACAAATTGGCCAGTGTGTGGATCATCCTGTTTGTCACGTCTGCATTAGTTACATACGGTGGTGCACTGTGGT
>CM035188.1:16356578-16367634 GCA_020233015.1 Callinectes sapidus | reverse complement strand
AGAGGTAAGATTATTTTATATATTTGCACAATGAAATTACCGACGCGGGACGAGAGAGAGAGAGAGAGAGAGAGAGAGAGAGAGAGAGAGGCCGGTTGAATACTCAGAAAAGGAATTGCATCCGGCCACTTAAGCGAATATGGAGAGTTTTATCTGAATTGTTATTGCTCGGTATCGTTTAGTTTAGCCCCTTCCTACCTCCCTATTTTTCCCCTTTTTTTCTATCTCTTCTACCTTTTTTTCTGTCTCTTTTATATTTTTTGTCTTTTTTTTCTCCCCTTATTCCCTTTTTTTCTATCCCTTCTACCTTTTTTTCTGTCTCTTTTACCTTTTTTTTGTCTTTTTTTTCTCCCCTTATTCCCTTTTTTTCTATCCCTTCTACTTTTTTTTCTATCTCTTTTACCTTTTTTTGTCTCTTTATTCTCCCCTTTTTTCCCTTTTTTTTATATCTCTTCTACCTTTTTTTCTGTCTCTTTTCTTCTATCTCTTCTATCTCCCCTTTTTTTCCCCTTTTTTCTATCTCCTTTATTTTCTTTTATCTCATCTATCTTTCTCTATGTCTGCTACCCTTTTGTTTTATCTATTCTTCTTTTTTTTTCTGTCTCTTCTCTTCTATCTCTTTTTATCTCTTCTACCTTTTTTTTCTATTTCTTTTTCCTTTTTTTCTATCTCTTCTCTTCTATCTCCTTCTATCTCTTCTGCCTTTTTTCTATATCTTTTCCCTTTTTTCTATCTCTTCTCTTTTATCTCTTACTATCTTTTCTACATTTTTACTATCTCTTCTTCCTTTTTTTCTATCGCTTCTCTTCTATTTCTCTATCTCTTCTACTCTTTTTCTATCTCTTCTACCTTCTCTTCTTTACCTCTTTTCTTCTATCTATTGTGTTTTTTATATCTCTTTTTTTCTATCTCTTTCTTTCTTTTACTTTTTTGTATCTTTTCTACTTTTTTTTTTTAACTTTCAGGGTTCGTGTGTCTTTGTTTTGGTTTCCTTTTCTTCTCGTCCTTCTAGTTGGTGGTGGTGGTGGTGGTGGTGGTGGTGGTGGTGGTGGTGGTGGTGAGTCAAGACGCCAGTGTTGATTAAAGTAAAGGGAATGGCGGTAGTAATTTAGATTATAGTGTTTGTTAGTGGTAGTAGAAGTTGTGGTGGTGGTAGTGGTGGTGGTGGTGGTGGTGGTGGTGATGGTGGTGAGGGTGGAAGATGATGCAAGAGTGATTGGTGTTGTGAGTAATGGTGAGTAATGGTGAGTGATAATTATGGCTGTGTGAGTAACGATCATGTCACACAGTACTTAAGTGATTGCTGTAGTAATGGTGACAGATAATGGTGGTAAAGATTGTTTTATGGTGATATGAATGACAGTGACGATGATGATTGGAATGGTGAAGTTGTAGTGACACTCCCATGTAAACAAAAGATAATGAAGGTTGTGGCAGAGAATCCAAAAAGCTTAATGGTGTCAAGGCTAAGGATGGTGATGTAGTAGTAGTAGTAGTAGTAGTAGTAGTAGTAGTAGTAGTAGTAGTAGTAGTAGTAGTAGTAGTAGTAGACGTGATAATTGTAGAAGTACCAGTAACAGTAGTAGTAGTGGTATATAATGTAGAGAACATGGCCAAATGCAGTAAAGAACAATAAAAAAAAGCCCACTGATTTGCCAGCCCCCGTACAGGCTTGAAAAACAGCGAAATTCTAGGGATAAAGATCTTAAAACCTTCTTCATAACTAAAATCAAGTCGTAGGAAGTTGTAAATATTGAAGCAGGTAGGGAGTTCCAGAGTTTACCAGAAAAAGGAATGAGTGACTGAGAGTACTGGTTAACTCTTGCATTAGGGAGCTGAACAGAATAGGATAATGGTAGTCTTGTAACAGACGAAGAGATAGTTATAGTTATACCTTTCCCCTCTTACATAAAAAAAAAATAATTAGATGAAGGCAGTAACAGTAATTATGATAGTGCTACAGTAGAGGATATTATAAGTTATAGAGAGAAAGAAAGGTGGAGATTGTAATGAGGCATGTCAGTTTTGTAGCAATAGACGTGTTATAGTAGATGTAGAAGTGTTGTAATAGGCAGCATGGCAATGTTGTAGTAGTGGTGGTGATGTATTAGTAGGCCTTATAACGTTGTAGTGGACGTGACATTGTAACAGCAAACTTGATAGTGTTGTAGCAGGCAGCATGGCAGTGTTATAGTGGTGGTGGTGCTGGTGTAGTAGACCTGGTAGTGTTGTAGTAGAAGTGATATTGTAACAGCAGACTTAATAGTGTTGTAGCAGGCAGCATGGCAGAGTTGTAGAAGCGGTGATGGCGTAGTAGTAGGGATGGTAGAGTTGTAGTAGACTTGAGTGTTGTAGTGGTGGCGGTGGTGGCGTAGTAGTAGTAGTAAGCGTGGTAGTGTTGTAATGATAAAGAAGTGGTAGCGAGCAATATCTCTTCTCCTTTGGGCGTGTTAATTTTAGATGAACCCACAAACTGCATTAAAACTTAATGCTACGCAAGATTCTTTGATCAGTTCACATCCTCTGCTCGTGAACTACAAATATACGTTTAGCCTCAACATATTTTTTCCCTCTCTCTATCTCTCATCATGCTACAGAGGATGAGATATAAATTGGCTGTATAAATATTAGCGCAAACTTACCCTCTCTCTCTCTCTCTCTCTCTCTCTCTCTCTCTCTCTCTCTCTCTCTCTCTGAAGATGAAACAGCTAATATAAAAAGTACTATGTAAACTTGAATCCCTGTAGGACTGTAGAGTGTGTGTGTGCGTGCGTGTGTGTGTGTGTGTGTGTGTGTGTGTGTGTGTGTGTGTGTGTGTACATGTTTACGATTCTTATGTAAACATATAGATGTAAGGCCTAAAGCACACTTGTATACATACATAAACATGTAACCTTTTTCACACACACACACACACACACACACACAGTACAAGAACATACGCATTAAAAACAACTTATCTTCCCTTTATTTATATTTTCTTTATATTCTTCCTTTCCAATTAATAAAAAAAGGAGAGTGGAAGATGGTGATGGAAAGAGAGGAAGAAGAAAAGGAAGAAGGAAATATTGACAAGGAGGAGACTTTTTTTTCGTTTTTTTCCTGATTTTTATCCCTTTCTCTCCCTTCCTTAACTTCTTTTTCCTTTTTCAGTAATATATTTTCCTTCGCCTCACGTATCCTTTCCTTCTTTACCCTTTCCTTTCTTATTCCTTCCTTTTCCTTTTCATTTTAATATATCTTCCTTCGTCTTTCATTTCCTCTCCTTCTTTACTCTCTCCTTTTCTATTCCTCCCTCTCTTTTATCCCTATTACCTTTTCTCTTCTTTTACCTCCCTTCTCAATCCTCTCTTACCCTAAATCGTATCTTGCTCTATCATTTTCTCTCTCTTCTTTCCTTCCTTCAATCTTCCTTTCCTTTAATAACTTCGTTTCCTATCCCTTTGCTCTCATTCCTCTATCTCCTCTTGCCCTGTACTCTCTCTCTCTCTCTCTCTCTCTCTCTCTCTCTCTCTCTCTCTCTCTCTCTCATCTTCTCCCTAGCTTTAATATTCGAAATTCCTTCCGATTCTACGTACTTATCAATGAAACTCCCTTATTTTGGTTCCGAGGCGCTAAGCGAGTGGGAGAGAGAGAGGGGGAGAGGGGAGAGAGAGAGAGAGAGAGAGAGAGGGGGGGTGAGTGTAGGGGGGGGTTCATTTTAAGGATTTCCTCCCCCCGTTAATTTCTGGCAATCCCTGAAAACTTGATGAAATGGTGATGCAGTCCGAGGAATTTCATTTGCCTCGCTGCCTGAGCAATATGCGTGCGTAGTTTTGTGTGGCTAAATGTACGCGGGGGTCTGGCTGGCTGGCTGGCTGGCTGGCTGGCTGGCTGGTCTGCCCTCACTCGGATCGCCAAAATATTATCGACACCAATTCCCCCCTTTCCACCACCTCCCCCCCACCACCTCCACTACCACGTACCTATGAACTGTGTGTGTGTGAGGGGGGAAGGAGGGGGTTGTGTGTGTGTGTGTGTGTGTGTGTGTGTTTCTGTGGGGCATTCTGATTGTAACACGGTAATTCTCTCTCTCTCTCTCTCTCTCTCTCTCTCTCTCTCTCTCTCTCTCTCTCTCTCTCTCTCTCTCTCTCTCTCTCTCTCTCTCTCTCTCTCTCTCTCGTCTCTCTCTCTCTCTCTCTCTCTCTCTCTCTCTCTCTCTCTCTCTCTCTCTCTCTCTCTCTCTCTCTCTCTCTCTCTCTCTCTCTCTCTCTCTCTCTCTCTCTCTCTCTCTCTCTCTCTCTCTCTCTCTCTGATATACGATGGCTGTTCGTAATTTTCCCGATAGAAGAAATTATTATTTAAATCCATACAACATTTATTTTCATCCGTAAACCCGATACCTACATTTCGTCCCCACGCCTGCCCCTCCCTCCCCTCCCCCCCTGCCCCTGCCCCGCCCCGCCCCGCCTACCAACCCACGCTGCCCCCACCCCACCCCACCCCTCACCTTCGCCTCTCCTCTCCGTGTCGGCATATTTCCACTCGCCAAAAAATAAAAAATAAAATAAAGAGACTGAAAACCCTTTGAGGAAAAACTAGAGTTAAAAGAAAGAATTAAAAGAGAGAGAGAGAGATAGAAAAAAAGAAGGTATCTATTCTCCTCCATTCTGACATTAATTAAACTCGCATAGTAACTTGAACCTGATACCGAGGCGCCAGGTAAGACAAGAGAGAGAGAGAGAGAGAGAGAGAGAGAGAGAGAGAGAGAGAGAGAGAGAGAGAGAGAGAGAGAGAGGGAGAGATAACTTTAATGAACGGGAGACAGATTGTAACAAAAAAAGGTAGAGATGTAAAGAAATGATACAACAGACATGTAGACAAACAGAATACCAGACAGAGGCAAAGACCAGCCGATGGAGACAGACAGACAGACAGACAGACCTAGTGCTTCACCTTCATTTAATCTATATTGTGACGGCATGAAGAAAAAAAATGTTTATTAAAAAAAGTATTGTTGCAACATGAATGAGACGAGAGAAAAGGAGAGAGAGAGAGAGAGAGACTGGTGAAGTGCGTGGGGAACAGAAGGTCACTCTTTTTGTACACTCCGTTCAGGAATAGAACACTTGATATTCTCAGATGGTACACTTCCTTCTCTTCTTAGGAACTGGAGATTATGAGCGTATTGTATTTTCATTCATTTGATTTTTTCTGCAGCTATTTATTTTCTATGTGTGTTCTTTGTATAGAATAGAATAGAACACTTGATATTTTCAGATGCTGCACTTCCTTCTCTTCTTAGGAACTGGACTATGAGCGTATTCTATTTTCATTCATTATATTTTACAGCTATTTTTTTTTTCCTTCTATGGCTGGTCTCTGTATTACACTAGAAACATTGCTCACTTATAATATAGAACGTTTTTATTGAGATCCTATACATCCTTCTTTTCTTAGGAACTGGACTATGACCGTATTCTATTTTCATTCATTATATTTTAGAGCTATTTTTTTTCCTTCTATGGCTGGTCTCTGTATTACACTAGAAACACTGCTCACTTATAATATGGAACGTTTTTATTGAGATCCTACACTTCCTTCTTTTCTTAGGAACTGGACTATGACCGTATTCTATTTTCAGTCTTTTTTTCTACAGCTATTTTTTTTCCTTCTATGGCTTACTACTTAAATATGATGGTGGTGGTCAGAGAGAGAGAGAGAGAGAGAGAGAGAGAGAGAGAGAGAGAGAGAGAGAGAGAGAGAGAGAGAGAGAGAGCAGGAGGGAGGGAGGAAAAGGATTAAGGCCAGTATTTTCAAACAAACATTTATTTCCCCGAAGAATCCTTGATGGAAAAATGTCGTACTATCTAGACAATATATATAAATGTAATAGACGGAGATCCTTCCAAAATATAAGTGTAAGTCAAAATAGAATGGTTTTATATTTTGATGGCGAGATAAAAAACTAAGAAAAAACATAAACTGAAGATAATTAACTCGTTGAGGACAAAAATGGTGATTGTATGTGTGAATCCTTAAGAAAAACTGAGCCATGTAGCACCGGTATTAAAGATAAAGATGAACAAAATTCTCCATAAATTTACCGTAAATAGATAAAGCAATAAAAGTGTACCAGACATCACTGAAGACTGCGGAAGTTAATTCAATCTCATTATCGGATTCTTCTCTGGTCAACTCTTTTTCTCTCTCTCTTTTCGGCAACGACAAAAATGGTGTTTTCTTTTCCTTTTTTTTTGGTGATGATAAATGGTTTATTCACATTGAGAGCCACGAGACCGAAAAGATACCAATAAAACAGAGAGAAAGACAAATAGATGTTAGTGAATTAAGCTCCTGAGTACCTTGACGCGTTTTTCATATTTATTCTGTTTATAATTTAGTGATTCTTTACAGTTTCAGTGACTTTTGTGGGGATTAAGATATTGAAGACACTAGCCATTAATCTTTTTGAGCTCCGTAGACCCTTCCTAATGTCAATAAAACCGTCTAGTCATACGAAAACCTCGTGATAAAAAATGCGTTTCAATACTGAAGGGGTTAAGCCAGCATTCTTCACGCAAATAAAGAAAAAAAGAAGAGAAAGAAAACAAACAATGAATTTTTGATAAACTGGAAAACACAAGGAATTTAAATAAAGAATACTGGTCAATACACACACACACACACACACACACACACACCCACCCACCCACCCACACACACACACACACACACACACACACACAGTACCGGCGGGTCGCGAACAGATTGCAATTAGACGGGATGTTTTCATAGCCACACCTGAGCCAGAAATGACCCGCGCACACGATGGATGACCACAGTTAAATGAACTCTCGCCACGCTGACAACCAGGACCGCGTATTACTCTTCATATATCTCCCGCGCCCGCCGCCGTCGACTGCCTGCCACCGATACTCCCTGCACCCTATGACGAGGCTGTCAGGGCTGAAGGAGAAAGGAGCAGAGCAGTGATGTGTTTGCCGGGTTAGGTTAGATGCGTCTGTTAGGTTGGTACTCAGAAACGCTCTAGTCTCTCTCGCCACGACTATTTCCAAAGGCCACAGAGATGGTTAGCTGAGTTTTCAAGAGTGTTTTTCCCAGTTGATGATGCTGAATTCTTGTGTTTCTGCCTTTAGAACCGTAAAAAGTACCCCGAGAAACGTTTTGTTCTCTCATCACGATTATTTTCAAAGGCAACAGGGATGAATAGCTGGGTTTTTAAGTGTTTCTCCAATTGTTAATGTAGAAATTTTGTCATTCTGCATCTTGAATCGTAAAAAAAAAACACTCTCAAAAACGTTGTGTTTTCTCACCACTACTATTCTCAAAGGCCACAGAAATTATTGTCGTGGTTTTCAAGAGTGTTTCTCCAATTGATGATGGAAAAATCTTGTCATCCCTCTAAAACCATTGCAGCACTTAAAGACTCGTGTAAATCTAGAGAAAGCCTTTTGAAATAATGGAGGTGAAGCACAGAGGTGTTTGGCATTACGAGCCTTAGTTTTAACGTTGCCTAAGGGATAGAAGTGTAAAGATCGCACAATACTATTCGACTGATTTTGTTCGTATGTATGTAGTTCAAAAGTTACATCTATCTGATTACTTCCATCGCTTCTGGTTTGATTATCTACACATTACCGTCGTTCTTTCTGAGGAATCACCGTTGTTTTGTGTGTGTTTATGCTTGCTTCATCGTGTTATTTCTTTACTTCAAGACACAAGGGCATGTTTTGCTTTTTAACTTATTGTGTTTCTCTGCAGGTACAGTAGAAGGTAAAATTTGCAAAGCTGTTTTGTAACTCTCTACCTCTCTCTCTCTCTTCTTCCTTTTTTATGTATTGCGCTCTCTGTCTGTCTGTCTGTCTGTCTGTCTGTCTGTCTGTCTGTCCGTCTCTCTCTCTCTCTCTCTCTCTCTCTCTCTCTCTCTCTCTCTCTCTCTCTCTCTCTCTCTCTCTCTCTCTCTCTCTCTCTCTCTCTCTCTCTCTCTCATCGGAAACAAGGTACACATATTGAAATAATGATTGTGTTTACCAGAGTCTCCTAATGGAAAAACAAGTTGAATTTCACAGAAGAGCTTCTTTGACTTTTTCCTGTTTATGAGCGATGTAAGGAAAACTGTTTGATGGATTCCTACAACAAACAGTGAAGTTTATATTTATCATCTGTGAAAAAAGAAAAGAAAAAGAAATGTAATATGATTTTTGCATCAAGGAAAGTGACCAAAGATAAAAAAAAGGGAAAAAGAAGACTAACACCTTATCTTCCACTATCTAAACGTGAAAAAATATTAGGAAAATCAATATATAAAATCACACCAAACTCGTGGTGGTGAAATAGTTAACAACGACAAGAGTGAGAAAAGAAGAGGTATAATCATATTGTGCTTCAAGGAGACAATGTCGTAAAAAAAGGGAATTTCTTTTCTCGCATTTGTAAGGACAGCTCACGTATCCAGGCGACGTATTGGTAAAGAAAATGTATTAGCTGCGTGAGCCAGGATGACGCCGCGGGGAGGGAAAAAGAATAACATTGAGGTGATTGTTTTCTTATGACAGCATTGTGTGATTTCCACCGGCGAAGACTTGAAGCAATGACACTCTATTTCCCGGCGAAGAAAACACTATTAGTCGAATTGACATGGAGTTGCTGCTGGAGGCGACGTGGTAAGAAAGTGGAGGAATAATGGAGGAGACGGAAATCGGAGGCGGTTCAGATGTGGGAGCGACGAGTTTGAGAGGGAAAAAGGAGAATTAATGTAGTCCTAATTACATCATAGGTTGAGGGGGGAAATTATATGTGAGATCCATCTTTTTTTCTCTCTCTCTCCGGCAAGACGACCTGGGACCCGCCACCTGGCGACCCACACTCTCGCGACTAAAAAGAATGAGGCTCAAAAGATCCTTCTCCAGCGCCTTCCCGTAGAGAAAAATTGAATATTACGATGAAGATGAAGGAGATGAGGGAGTGAGTTGAGAGAGAGAGAGAGAGGGAGAGAGAGAGAGAGAGGGGGGGGGAGAGAAAGAGAGAGAGAGAGCGCTGAGATGAAGAAAGGAAAGTGTTTTTTATCAGCGTTATCTATGTAATTAGTTTATGTAAATAATGTGATTTTGTATTTCAGAGTCTTTTCAGGATTCTATTGGTTTGTCTGTCCGCGTGTATTTATTTAGCATCATCACTTTTCTTCCTATATGTTTTACTATTCTCTCTCTCTCTCTCTCTCTCTCTCTCTCTCTCTCTCTCTCTCTCTCTCTCTCTCTCTCTCTCTCTCTCTCTCTCTCACACACACACAGACACACACATACACACACACGCTAAGCATCACCTGAGCTAAGTGTCTTAACATCACATTTCCGTCTATTCAAACTCCTTGTTTTATATTCATTCAGAAGAAATGGGCGGAAAATTTGAGATATTCTGTGGTTATTTCATATAAGAAATGAATGAAATAAAAAGCTTTTGTCTAAGTTTTTCGTAATTATTTCTTCTATTCTCTTGTGTGTTACTTTGAATTTGGGTGAGGAAAAAAAGTCTGTGTAAAGATTGACTCCTCGTGGAATAGCGGGATAGAAAACGAACTTTGTAAAAGGTCAAAAAAATTGTCAGGTAACGACACACCAATCAGCACGACCTTTGTGGGGAAAAAAACATGCCAAACCACAGGCAGCCCCGCGCCCTGCACTGTGTACCGCTGGTCTCTTGTAACGAGGATTGCTCGGCCTGCGATGAAATCTAAATATCTTTTTTTTTTTCTGTTTCGTTATTTCCCATACGGAAATAGAGATTAAATATGCCATTGTTCAAAATAAGTGCAATATATATATGATGAGTTTCTACGAAGTAATTTCATTAAATTCTTCAGACAGACTGATGAATTAAGTAATGTTGAGATGTCACTTCCTTGATTTACACAACAAAGAAGTTTCCTGTTCTTCCAGGAAAAAGATTGTTCTTATTGATTTTCGCCTGAGGGCCCCAATAGCTGCTTGCCACTGTGGCATCATTCTCTGTGGCGCACCTTGCCCTGCTGTGATGGTGCACAGCTCAGTGTTCACACCGCCATGCTGAACCAAAAGTGTCTCCTGAGAAAAAAATGCCGTAATGTTGAAATTGAGTGACCTTTATAGAAAGATTACATCCTGATTGATGCAATGAAAACTAAACGTTATCGTTTTTTTTATATCGCTGTTTTGTCCCGGATTGCTGGCCACACACTTGTACACTTAAGCGTGAACTATCACAGCGTCTCCTGTAACACCCACTGGTGGCTGTTGCTCCCAGGCTGTGTGTGTGTCGCGGCTGTGTGACGTCACCACGCGTCCCTTCACACACACATCAAGGAAATTAGTTTTATTCATTACAATCAGC
This sequence comes from Callinectes sapidus, assembly GCA_020233015.1. Classification (NCBI taxonomy): domain Eukaryota; kingdom Metazoa; phylum Arthropoda; class Malacostraca; order Decapoda; family Portunidae; genus Callinectes; species Callinectes sapidus. The sequence continues at coordinate 16,357,266 of CM035188.1, read as the reverse complement.
AGCTTATCTATTTATATATTTGTTTTTGTTTATCTGTATATTCTAAATAGTGATGGAAAGTATACATATATTTATTGTCCTTTTTCCTTTAATTTTTTTCTTTAGGTTTCCAAAAATTAGCCTAATGTCAGCTTCTATTAGAGGCGGCACAGTTCAATCTCTCAGCTGGTGCACCTCAATAACCACTACTGGAAACTGACTTCAGTGTAATATATATATATATATATATATATATATATATATATATATATATATATATATATATATATATATATATATATACATATATATATTACTGAAGGACTTGTCTCTACATAGTCTATACTATAATGCCTTACAATGCTTTAATCTCTGATTTGAAATTAATCAGTGCAACGCAACACCGATCCAGATAAAGTAACTTATTTCCTGTTTGGAAATCTCTGCACTGCATCGAGGAATAAACAGTCAAACTCCCTCACGCCTGCACGTGACAAACACACGATGAACACCACAGTCTGACACACACACACACACACACACACACACACACACACACACACACACACACACACACACACACACACACACACACACACACACACACCCCCCACACACACACACACACACACACACACACACACACACACACACACACACACACACACACACACACACACACACACACACACACACACCCTACACCACA
>CM035188.1:16288191-16298752 GCA_020233015.1 Callinectes sapidus | reverse complement strand
GAGCGAGAGGAGAGAGAGAGAGAGAGAGAGAGAGAGAGAGAGAGAGAGAGAGAGAGAGAGAGAGAGAGACATACCAACACCCACTTCTTCAACCCAAGCTCACAATCATGTTAACCCTAAATAAGACTAAGATAAAGAACTGCCAATAGGAAAAGACGTATTTTAAGGAGCGATGGGTTTGATCTAGTGGAGTGGTTCTGTCTGGTAAGGGTGAGTGGCGCGGTCTTAATGTTGTCTATTGGAAGATTCGCCCGCTACCAGTTTTAGTTTTAGTGGTGGTGGTGGTGGTGGTGGTGGTGGCGGTGGTGGTGGTGGTGGTGGTGAGGGTGATAGTGGTGGTGTCTTCTGTGGTTAGGTTATAGTGTGGGAGCTTTCATCTTTTCCTCGTTTTCTTCCTCCTCCTCCTCTTCATCCTCCTCCTCCTCATCCTCCTCCTCTTTCTGTTTTTGTTTTTGTTCTCCTCCTCTTCCCCCTCGTCTTCTTTCTCCTTTTCCTCCTCCTCCTCCTCCTCCCTCCCCACCTCCTCCTCCTCCTCTTCCATCTATCTCATTATTTTATTCCGTCTGAAGGTTAATGGAAGTCATTTTCTCTCTCTTTTTTTCAACTGTTAATTTTGAGAGGATGAAAAGAGAGTGGTTATTACTTAGTGTTTGTTTGATTTTCTGTTAGTCTGTTATGATATTATATGTTTTGTGTGTGTTTTACATATTTGTATTTGTTTTGTAATTATTTCTTGTGTTTTTTCTTTCATTCTTTCGCGTTAACCGTATTATTTATTTCGCTTATCTTTCAATGCATTTTCTAGCATTTATTTGTTTCATATCGTGGTTTTCCATATGCATGCCTTAATAGGTTCTTTATCTGTCTTACTTAATGATATACTTACATATTCTACTCAATGCCAGTGACTTCCCATCTATCTTTCCAGGTCAACCATCTCTCTATCCCTCAACATGCTTTAGAATTACCACTTTGCGTGTTGGTCCTCTCTTACTTGTCCTCTCCTCTTAATATCAATTGATCTACTAATTGACATCCATCGGTAACATTCAATTTGTGCTGCTGTAATTAAAAAGCCCGCCTGATCTTTCACCCTGGACCAGATACCAAAAGAACAGATTGATAGCGAGAGAGCTCTGATGCGCACAGCTGAAAGTTTATGAATAGCGTAAGAGTCATGGTCTTACGCCACAAAAAACGCAGAAGTGATGATGTGATAGCGTGTCAGTGTGCATGTTTGGCGTGGCGCTGTCCAAGAACGCACGTGGGTCCAGTGATTTTTTCTTACAAACGACTCAGATCACTCGCATAAAAAGAAGAAAACGCTGCAAAGACTCGGCAAATGTACAGTGGATGGATTCAAGCAATGTAAAGGAAAGACCGATGCATGGAAAGAAAAAAAATAAAGGAAAGAAACAAAATTCAAGCTATTTATATGAGAGTAAAGAAGGCTTTCATCGACAGAGGCACAGCAGATAGATTTAAAGAGATGTAAAGGGATGAAACGAGGAACGAGAAAGAGAGGAAAAAGACGGACAAATAGACAGACAGAGACAATCAGACGAGACAGACAGACATGGAGACAGACCAACAGAAAGACGAGCACATAAAAAGGCAGGCAGGAAGACAGACAAAAAAAGAAAATGACGGTACGAAAGAAAGAAAAGAAAGAAAGAATGAAAGAAGGAAAGTAAAGGGAAAAAAGTAAGGCGGGAAGAGTGTTGGTGAATGTGTTATACAAACTTGATGTTCGCCACTGCAACTTCAAGTAGCAAAAGGCAACAACGTAAACATCAAAGTAATGTTTGATTAAGAAAACATGTAGCCATCTCTCTCTCTCTCTCTCTCTCTCTCTCTCTCTCTCTCTCTCTCTCTCTCTCTCTCTCTCTCTCTCTCTCTCTCTCTCTCAGTAGCAATTTTTTCAATTTATAAGACTACTCACATGTGGGAAAAGAAATTAGTTTTTTAAAAGTCAAGGGACCACACACACACACACACACACACACACACACACACACACACACACACACACACACACACACACACACACACACACACACACACACACACACACACACACACGAGGAAAGGAAGAAGTATAATTAGGAGCACGAGGCTCAACGCTTTGATCTTAAACTCAGTAGTGCGCCAACCAAGTCCTCGCGCCCACTACAACCGCCGCGACCAGTTCTGATGATGACCGTCCATAGCACCACCACCAACACCACCACCACCACTACCACCACCACCACTACCATAACCACCACCACCATCACCACCACCATTACTCAATATATGTATAACCTCCTAATGAAGAACCTCTCGTAAACTGGCAGTACTCTAAATATGGCTACTGGGAGGTGGGAAGTGGATATGAATGGGTGTGTGTATGCATAGGATTGCCAGATGTTGTTTTTGTGTGTGTGTGTGTGTGTGTGTGGTTTTTGCAGCTTCCCTTATTCATGGACCTGTTTTCTTTTTGTTCGCATCTTTTTATTGTTTTTTTCTTCACACTGTCTGCTACGTATAAGGTTAGTTAGTGGGTTTTTGTGACCTCCCTTATATTATCATGTTCCTCTGCTGCAGCACGGTTGATTCCCACAAAGATGAGGAGAGTTCTGAGCCCATATCAATAGTACGCAACTCTTTCCTAGACGAATTTCTATTATTAAAGTGTATCTTAACCTCCTGAAACCAGTGTTGAACGTTATCCATTACCTCATCAGCAGTAAATTTGGAGCTATTAAGGAGATAATGGCTAAAGTACACCGATTTCAGGAGGTTAAGATTGGATTTCAAGACTAGCAATTCGTCAAAGAAAAAAGGTTAGTTACTTAGGACTCTGTGTTAGTACGGGCCGAACAGGTTCCCACACAAGATATTCCTCGAGTACCATCAACGCGCCACAAGTTTACACGCGACGCCAGATGTGGAATGCAGCCAATTATTCACTTGTGTCATGTGGAAATGGCAGCTGTTCACAATACTGCCTTTTTTTTACTTGCATATTAAAACGCTCTCTCTCTCTCTCTCTCTCTCTCTCTCTCTCTCTCTCTCTCTCTCTCTCTCTCTCTCTCTCTCTCTCTCTCTCTCTCTCATCCGCCAAACACTCCCCGCTTCATGTACGCCCAAAATCACAAACCAGTCTGCTGTAACCAAATGCGCCTTATTTTTTTATTTAATTTAATTTTTATTTATTTATTTATTTATTTATTTATTATTCATCTATTTATTTATTTTTATTTTTATTTATTTTATTTTATTTTATTTTTTTTTTTGCTTACGGAGAACGATTTGAACAGACCAGGAACAGAATCAATACATTTTCCTCCTTAAAAACATCGCATTTTTACACAGATATTGAACGTAAGATGCGCCGTGTGATGCTGATAACATAATGAAGTTAGACAGATGAGTGATGAATAACTTTAAATACCCGCCTTTTGTTCCGTGTGTGTGTGTGTGTGTGTGTGTGTGTGTGTGTGTGTGTGTGTGTGAGGTCACGTTGAAAGCTGCCAAGTGACTACGTGTAAACTCTCCAGTATTTGCCTGGCGTGGTGGTTCAGGCTGTGAGGAGGCGAGATAGTGACCGAAGCGCCGGTGATGACTGGTGGTTATGGCGGCGGCGGCGGTGGTGGCGATGGTGGTGGCGGTGGCGGTGGTGGTGGTGGTGGTGGTGTAAAAGAGCGTAGTGTTTGGTAGTGAAGGATAAGTGAGATGACAATGAATGAAGAGATTAGAATGAAAGATGAGGATATATGTGATGATACTACTACTACTACTACTACTACTACTACTACTACTACTACTACTACTACTACTAGTAGTAGTAGTAGTAGTAGTAGTAGTAGTAGTAGTAGTAGTAGTAGTAGTAGTAGTAGTAGTAGTAGTAGTAGTAAATGGTGATAATGATTACAATAGATGGATTTCATGACTTTTCTTCACGAACGTTACTTCTGCATTGCATATGAGACTAAACACGACAGTATAAAAATAGATAAAAAATAAATTAATAAAAAAAAACATAGACATGGATAACACACCGCTTTAGTTTTAAGGGAAGAAAAACTATATGAAAAAAAAAATAGAAAAAAATATAAAACATAAGTAAAAATAAAAATCACCGCTACCAATTAGTACCAAAGAAAGATACACAAGACAAACACATTCAAAACCTCTATACACAATCATAAAAAATTCCTCATATTCACCCAAAGTATCGAACGAAGACGGCATTTACAGAAGAGAAAAGCGCATATAACATTAACGAGTGCATAAAACAAACAGGAGGAGGTAAAACACAGATAATCTCCCCTCCCTTCATTGCTTGGTGAAGAGTGTGTATTAAGAGGCTCCTGAGGGAGGTGTTTATGGCTCTCCTCCTTACCCATCTCTTTTATGGAGTTGTCTCTTGTACCACGCAGGGAAAATGAGTGTGTCTTTTGTATTCAGGTCTCAAGGGTCGCCGATACTTTTACTGATGATGATGATGATAATAAGAAGACAAAGATAACAATAAAGATAATGATGGTAGTATTCATAAAAAAAACTCAGAATTTCCATAAAAAAAATCCCACTTCAGATTTTAAGCATTAATATCTTTCAGTAGCGAGACACACTTTTACTACGAGTTTTGGGTATGATTTGACCATTTCATTGACATTGGGAAGGGTCTATGGAGGTGAGAAGATCAATATCCAGAGTGTGTACTATTTCAATACCCACATGAGATTCTGCAGCTGTATAAAACCATCAAATAAAAAGCAAAATAGATATAAAAACGCGTCATAGTACTGGAGGAGTTAAGATAAGTTTGTATGAACGCGTGAAGAGAACTCAAGTAAACTTCCATTTCAATACCCACATGAGATTATGAAGCTATATAAAATCATCAAACAATAAGCGTAATAGATATAAAAACGCATCACAGTACTGAAGGAGTACTGAGGAGTTAGATAAGTTTGCATGGACGAATGAAGAGAACTCAAGTAAACTTCCATTTCAATACCCACATGAGATTATGAAGATATATAAAATCATCAGATAATAAGCGTAATAGATATAAAAACGCATCACAGTACTGAAGGAGTACTGGAGGAGTTAGATAAGTTTGCATGGACGAGTGAAGAGAACTCAAGCATACTTCAATCAATCAGCTAACGAGAGCATCATTCAGTGGCTATGTTACAATATTCACGCTGGAATTAAGTTACCAGTCTGGTGATGGAGTGCCGCATTATGAAGAGGGGGAACGCATCTCTCATGGAAATTTAAGGAAGATGTAAAGACCATAAACTAAGACAGCCAACGAACACAGTAATTTCAGCCTCATTAAACTGAACATAAATCATCCATCATTTACACTCGATGGTCTCACGAGGAAAGGGTTCAATCTGTTTCCATCTCCAATGATTTATCTATCTATTTATTTATTCATGTTATTTTTCTCACAATACACACTGAGTTTTCATGTCCATTTAAATCTTAGTAAGGAAGATCACATCATGTATGAGCACGATCAAAGATTTAACCTCAATTCCTATTAAAATCAACGCCAAAAAAGGATAATTAGATCTTTTAAAGCATTATAGGAACACAACATTAAAAAAAAACTCTGGATTTGTTTCACGTATGTGCCTCAAAGAACAGGTAATCAGAGGTAAAGAATACAATACTCCTTACACACACACACACACACACACACACACACACACACACACACACACACACACACACACACACACTGCACGATAAGCTAACACCATCCCGGAACACAAACTAAAGTATAAAGACCACAATTCAGGGAACACAAGTAGGTCATTAGTGCACACCGTGACTTTAGTAAGAAACACAAACACATCGACAAACTGGGAACATTACACTACTCACAGGACAAACTAGGGGAGGGAAAAAAGTGAACATTAACCAACGTAATACCAAAGACATGTTATTCTTTTTGGAGGAGGAGGAGGAGGAGGAGGAGGAAGAGGAAGAGGAAGAGGAGGATCACCACACGCCTCAACTGTTTGTTACGGCGTTACAGTTAAATTACATGAGAAAAACCACGATATACAAAAACAAATTATTATTCTTTTTATTCGTCTCGTGAAGGGTGGTTAGGTTAGGTTAGGTTACGAGGAGGAGGAGGAAGACGTGGACGAGGATCATTATAAACGTCACCACACACCGAACTACTTGTTACGGCGTTACACATAAATTACTCCACATTACAACATGAGAAAAGTTACGTAAGACCAGACAAGTTATTTTTTTATATTTTTCCCCCTTTCTCTTGGTCTGGCGGAGGGTGGCGGTGTTTCCTCTTAAGGCGGCGGATGCTTAACCTCCAGTATTATACCGGAGAGCTGATAATTTCCCGGGCGCAGCTTCTACTAATCTCTTTCTGATCACCTTCTGCTACAATTCTCGGGGAAGAGATCGCAATTAGGAACGACCTGAAGTCTTCCTCTTTATTTGGATTTTCCTGTTGGTTGCTCTGAATTATGGAAGGTTCCTCTTTTTTTTTATCTTAGTTCTGTTTTTTTTTTTACTATGTTTGTTTTCTTATTTATTTGCAATTTGCGAATTTGAGATCGTATAAATATAGAGAAAAGATTGATAGAAAGTTAAGGATTATGCTTGTTAGTTACTATGTTAAACTGTACAACTATTAATTAATCTATTCTGAAGTCATCCTGTTATTTCTGCAGTATAAACGTAATTACAGTATTTATTATAGTAACCAAGTACTTTATTTGTGCATTACTGTAATTCATTGTTATTCATTCAATATTTATATTTTTCTATCTAACTTGTCTTTCCAATCATGTTATTGTTTCTTGGCTTGCCTATGGTTATGGTGTGTGTGTGTGTGTGTGTGTGTGTGTGTGTGTGTGTGTGTGTGTGTGTGTGTGTGTGTAGTGTAGTGTACTATTTTCAATATTCACTTCCCCTCAAAACTAAAAATCCTGAAAGAGGAAAAAGAAACAGTCCAAGCTGAACTCTCACTTTTGCCTCGAGTCCTACACGCACACACACACACACACACACACACACACACACACACACACACACACACACACACACACACACACACACACACACCATCACCTCACCTTTCCTATCCCATCACCCAGTAAAAGCCTTCACCTTTCCTCACTCCCAGTTACACACCACCACACTGCATCTAGTACATGTTGTCTTTTTATTATTTACTTTATTTTTGTGTCAGACCAACAGCCATTCAACTTTCCTTCAGTCATTGTCAACATATCACACAAAAAATAAAAGTAATCACTCACACCTACACGGAAAAGTTTATGCCTCCTACAATATATATGCAAAAATGGATGTTTTATCACTCACATTTACACGAACAAGCTTTATGTTTCTTACTACATACACATAAACAGAAACTTGTTACCATTTTATCATTCACACGTACGAAAAACTTTATGATTCCTAGTACATATAAACCAGAGTTAGTCCTCCTTATCACTCACATCTGCACGAAAAAACTAGTTCTTTTTATTACACATCTACACGAAAAAATGTACTTCCTACTACATAATGTACAGTGGTATATAGTACATTCAGTTATCATGTAATTTGTCCGAATTATTGGGGAGGTTTACCTAGATTAGACTAATTAATGCATAATGGATGGAAATGTAGGCATATGACATACAGAGACCATCACATTGACACCACTTCTTGAAACGTCCCTTATTTTTCATTTGTTCTTCAGACTTATGCTGTGATAAAATAAAACACATAAGGAGTATCACTGCTTCGCTTCAACGTTATTCTTTAAGGTGAGATATTCAGGTAACTTGCATCATCTTTAAAGGAAACGTTTCCAAAAGACATATATTTTTACTAAAACTATAACTTTGGATAATTACGTTAATTTAATGTGTCACTGATGTCACCTCGAGGAGAAATGGTGGTGTAATATTCATATCGAATGAAGTAGAAAGAAGATCAGCAAGTGACGCTGACTGAGGCTCGTTTCTCGTCCCCTCGTGCAAACTTCCCTCGCATGAGCTGCCCCATTTGTTTTGCTGTTGTGTTTTTATTTGAGCAAACGTGAGCGTCGCGTGCACGGCTTGAAGCGAAATATTTCAGGCTGAACGTGAAATATGTTTTCCCTAATGAACGATGTGTCAATAGATCAGAACTTTTGGTCTCCAGCAAAGGGAGCAGAGGAAAGATGCCGCGTCCATTTCAAGTATTCCACAGAAAACAAGGCGTCCCTGTACACAAAGCGGATGGGCGTTGCTGCAGCCATGCATTAAAAAAAGAAAGAAAAAAAAAACCCAGTCTAGTCCCCCAAATTGATTTAGACAACACTCCCTTTATCCACAGACAGGGAGAAGATCCTTATTTTTTTCTTCATATACATTTTATATAGTTATCTTTGTTTCCATTCCCCACTTCCTCCTCCACGGTATTCATACTTCCTCTGGCAGCTGTACCAACTTCTCTGTATCTTTTATATTTTCCTTTCCTCCTTTGATAGTTTCCTTTTCTGCCTAAACTCCTGCACGTAATTTTTCTCCACGTCGAGCCTCACCTCAACCTCGTGTGCCATTAAAGGTGGCATGGACTACGCAATAAGCACGCAAGACTGATTCTCATTTAGCAAGCTTGTCCTGTGTTCTGAGTATGGCTACACGTGTTTAAACCTCCTATACTTTCACTACGCGTTGCTGCCTTACGTGACAAGCGAAGGTATTTGTGAGAAAGGCGTCGTCCACCTTACCTTATTGCTTTCCGATAAGAGAAGGTAAATAGATGGGAGGAGAATTTCACACCATTTTAATAAGAGCAGCAAGCACAGTATAATGGTAAGAAAAGACCGGCTTGTGTATACACCCTATATGAAGATAAAACCGCATACTCAAGTGATTAATAATGTTTAAAGTAATATGATGTCACCCTGAAAGAACAGCCCATAGAATTAAGGCAGTAAAACAGATTGAGTAAACTATAATTTGGCTAACAACAAGAAAAGCATAAATCGTAAATAAATATAAGACTATAAACTCAACTGAATAAAAGATAATGTTTAAACTAATACCATGTCAGTTTAAGGGGGGTAGTCGGGTGTGATTTTTGACGAATATTTTTGAAATTCATGAAAATTTTAAAAGAACAGCTCATATAATTAAAACAAACAAAACAGATTGGCTAAATATAAGTAAAACAATATGAAAAGCACCAAAATAGTGGACTACTTAAAGAAAACGTCTAACTACCACAGTCTTTTAGTTATATCTTCCGCTAAAGAAAACCGAAGGACAAGCAAATAGATATAAGGCAAAAAGATAAGAAAAAAAAAAGGAGTTTTTATCACTGTCAATTCCAATTTGAGAGGCACAAATGCTGCGTTCCGCCTCAGACACATGGAAAAAAAATGTCATAGAACTTTAGGAAAAACTCACATCGCTTCTTTTCATCTCCCTCCAATGCTTTTTCTTCTATCTTTTTCACTTCCTTTGTTCCATTAGTCTCCTTATTTCGTTATGTCTCCCGCCAAACCTCTCCCACTACGAACACACACACGCACACACACACACACACACACACACACACACACACACACACACACACACACACACACACATTTACCGCAGTGGTGTTAAGGTTATGTTTCTTGATGAAGGTTATAAGTACCTCCCAATATTCTTGAAGGAACAACAACAACTTAAACAACACCACCAATGACAACACCAACAACAACAATAACAAAAGCAACTTAACCAAGAGCAAATATAACTACGACATGAAAGAAAACAACCTTAAAGAGATAAACAGACCTAATTATTCACCACCACCACTACCACCACCACTACCACTTACATTAACAAGATAACGTAAACAAAAAAAAATATATATATTCCTACTACTACTACTACTACTACTACTACTACTACTACTACTACTACTACTACTACTACTACTACTACCACTACAAAAGTCTACTACCATCACTTCTTTCTTCAGTTCTTTCCCTTTCACCATCGTCCACTCCATTTACTTTCGCCTCATATTTGTACCTTCTCCTTCATCATAACAACTCCTATTTTTTAACACTCTTTAACGCTTCCCCTTACTTCAAAATCCTCTTATAAGTTATTTTTACATTTCATTCATTCATTCATTCATTTCATACATTTCCGGTGCTCCTCCTCTTTGGGACTTCATGCCACACTAAGCAGATTGTCGAGTTATTGTTGTATGTTTCCTTTATCACAGTGTTTCTTTCTTTAAATTCCCAACACCTGGAGAAACTTCGTGATTTCTATTCCCTGCCCCAAAAAAATCAAGAGTAGTCTATAAAATCACAAATTCGCGCCCTCTCTTCATTTATGCGCTCCTTTTCTAAGAAGCACAACCATTACTTTAAAAGGTTCCGTGGGTGAAGAATGGGTAGGTTTGCCAATGTGTGTGTGTGTGTGTGTGTGTGTGTGTGTGTGTGTGTGTGTGTGTGTGTGTGTGTGTGTGTGTGTGTTCTAAGAGAGAATAAGATAATGAGAGAGAGAGAGAGAGAGAGAGA
>CM035188.1:16252606-16272870 GCA_020233015.1 Callinectes sapidus | reverse complement strand
ATATATATATATATATATATATATATATATAATTAGTTCTATGACTGCAATCGCATTCTTTTAATAAACATGTGTGTGTGTGTGTGTGTGTGTGTGTGCGTGTGTGTGTGTGTGTGTGTATCATTAATGGGGTAAATTCCCAGAGGTTTTTATTTCTCGCGTTACAACTTGTGTCTAAAAGTTTCATAAGTTTTGAAAAGGGAAGAGAGTCTTATATCAATAGTCCACAGTATCTTGTAAGATTATTTTCCTCACTAGTCAACTTTATATGAAATAACTTAAATTTACTTATCTATATTTTCAGAGAATTAATCAAATTCTATTAACCGTAGGAGACTGTGGGATTAATGACTGCTACTCATTAGTCATTGTACAGCAGAAATACGTTGAATTATTATCATCAGTAGATCAACTAACCACATTCATTTCTACCTTGCCTTTAATGTTCCCTTCAAAATTCAGTCTCCTTCTCTTCTTATAACTCTTTAGTAATAGCTTCGTAAGAACACTGTCAATAAGTAGATAGGAACAATAAAGACTGAAAAAAAAATACAAAAATGTGGAAATGAGAGAGGTTATTGGACTTATGATCATGACCACACTCTCCATGAGACATTCCTCATCATGAGTCACGTCTTGGCAAACTCGAATTTTACACAGCCATTTTTTCATTTAAGTTCACGTACGTATGACCACACTAAACCACAACTAAAAGACTGAAACCAGACCATCAAAAACTTTGGAATTCTTTACGCCAACCGAGAACATTTCTCCAAAATCCCCTTATAAAGAACGATTGAGATTTAAGAAAGTAAAACGAAAATACGATCTTTCATGAACCAGCGCTGACTGACTCCGAGAAGGCGATCACAGAGGAGGCGGTGGTGAGTTTATGGTTGAGAATCTTCATGGTCAGTAGTTTCTGAAGCTTCCGATGGAGATAATAAGATTTAAGATAATTTTCGTAAGAGTTAGGCACATTCATCTCTCGCACGGAGGTGGAGAATAAGAAATGATGCCTAAGGTGAGACTGATGTTGACAATATAGTGATCTTTACAATAGTATTCGAGTTATGGAAGGAAAAGGCACAACCGAAATGCAATCCGAGTGGTTATTATGTCAAACTTCATGCTACCTTGAGCACTCTCGTTGGTCACTACGTAGCAGTCCTTTTTCCTTCCAGATTCACACATTTAACAAGTACTAGCAGCAACAGTAGTGGTGGTGATGGTGCTGGTGGGGGTGGTATGTGTCTAAATGGGAAAAAACCTCAAAAGGAAAAATAAAGTAACAAAATAAGCTGAAATATTACGTAGTTAGAACATTTTCAGTAAAGCTCTGTGTTTCCTGGGAGTTGGAAAGTACTGACACAACGTTGCTGCAATAGTGCAGTGAAGTAATGCACGTTGCAAGACCTGCCTGGAAACTGCAGATCGGAAACACTATTCTCGTGAACACTGAGCAATTTCCGAAGTACATCACTTCCTCTGCTACAGACAAAAAGAAACAGTGGTAAAGATTGATAACCTCTCCAGTACTGGGATGCATTATTGTATTTATTCTGCTTACTATTTGTCGATTTTATATATCTTCGGAACCTCATGTGGGATCAAATAGTACATACTCTGACAATTAATCTTTCGACCTCCATAGACCCTTCATAATGTTAAAAAAAAAATCGTTTAATTGTACCCAAAATCGTGATAAAAACATGTTCCAGTACAGATGGGGATTAAGAGCAAATATTATAAGTAGAAATACAAATATAGCCAGACAATTCTCCCACAGAAAATGAAGGATTAAACGGAGATGAAAGATATATTCTATTCAAGACGGAGTTTTCAAGACATTTGCCCCTGACTTTTGACTAAATCTTTTATTCTTTCAAGGGACTTCCAATGATAGTCTTGTTTCTTTTATTGTTTTTGTTGTCCTTGGCCGGCTTCCCTTCTTACAAAAAAAAACTTTACAAGCCAATTTCACAGATTACTAACGTGACTCACTCAAGAAGCGAATTCCGTTGTGTAAGAACATGCCCAACATAGAAAGATGCCTCACGAATGCCAGGAATCCTTAAACAATGACCAGAAACGCTCTGAGCTTGTTTGCACCATCGCAGACTCGATATCTAACCACCTTCTGCATGTGTTTACTCTAACGGCTGACTCCAAATTCATGTATATGTGAGGAGTTTCAATACTGCCTTCCATAGAGTAGACTTGCTGTTTATGCTATCTAGGTTGGGAAATGCTCATACTTGTTGAAATTACTCCTCCTCTTACTCCTCCTCCTCCTCCTCCTCCTCCTTCTCCTCCTCCTTCTCCTCCTCCTCCTCCTATTACTACTACTACCCCTACCCCTAGTGTATGTGCGCGCGCGCATGTGTGTGTGTGTGTGTGTGTGTGTGTGTGTGTGTGTGTGTGTGTGTGGGTGTCGGGGGGGGGGTGCAGCGGTGTGTATCTTTTCCAGCCTATTAGTGTTTTTGGTCGCACGCCACAATTGGCTGTGCTGTGTGGTGTGTTGGCGGCAGGTGGCCGTGGTGGTGGGGGTGGCGGTGGAGGTGGAACAAGGGGAGCATGTAAAGGAAGGGGGGAAAGCCATCTGGTGGTAAGCGAAGGACACTGAAGGGGAAAAGTATAGGATGCGATGATGGGATAGAAAAATAGAGTAAAATTGAGGAGAGTGTGTGTGAAAGGTTAAAGTAGGGGAGGAGAAAAGGAAAATAGAGTTTGTTGGAAGGTGAATGAATACTAAAGACAGGTAGGAGATATAACGATGGAATGAATGGAAAGCTGAAACATACATGAAATACTAATGTAAAAATAGATACGGATTTTCGTTATATTAAATGGAACAAAACGCTTCAAAAACTGCATCGTGTGTGTGTGTGTGTGTGTGTGTGTGTGTGTGTATGTGTGTGCGTGCATGCGTGTGCGTGCGTGTTTCAGGGAATTTCCCCAAGATACATTCACATTCATTTCCCTGCTGCTAATACGTACAAATACTGCAACCCCTCGCAAAGCTTACCATAAAGTTCGCATCACCTGATCAAAACAAATTACACGGAAATGAAACTTATACCATTCACTTTACGGACTCAAAACTAATCTGACTTCACTTCTCGCTAACAACAACACGAGGCGCTAATCGATGCACTCCCTAACAAAAACAAGACCGGAACAACACTCCGTGGGTTTAAGAAGCGTGTACATTGAACCGCGTAAGCGAGAACAAGGGTAATAAAGGTAGTGGTGGTGATGATAGTAGCAGCAGCAGTGGCGGTGGTGGTGGTGGTGCAGTGAAGACAAGACCACAGCGCCACAGCAACACACCAACGCGACCCTACAAATGAATCAAATGGAACGGCACACAACTACAGGGAGCAGAGCCGTCCTCGCGAGATGGCCTGTCTTTAATACCAGTAAGGCTGTGCGAACGACAAACCCACATTGCCGGAAACCGAGAAAGTGTTAAATGAAAAATTCCACTCACATAATCCCGTTGGTGTTCCTGATTATAACATCCAGGTGTGTGTGTGTGTGTGTGTGTGTGTGTGTGTGTGTGTGTGTGTGTGTGTGTGTGTGTGTGTGTGTGTGTTTGTGTGTGTGTTTGTGTGTGTGTGTGTGTGTGTGCGTGTGTGCGTGCGTGTGCGTGTGTGTGTGTGGATCAATGCAGCCCGTGTAGCATTGGTAAGGATAAGCAGACTGCTGCGTGAAAGTACAGTATCTAATCTCAATAAACATATGAATAAAATGAAGCAAATTACACGACAGGTGAGGCGCGGGTTAATAATTTTCTTAGTACCAAATCGTTTGATGGCGACGACGCCCTGACAGGAGACAGGAGACAGTACAGTTCTAGGAGGTTAGGACAACGGTGGCGCAGGATAATCTCCCTTAGGTTGGTACGAAAAAAACAACAAGTAATTGCCAAGCTACATTTCACGTGTCAGAGCTCGCAGTGTGTGTGTGTGTTCCTCTCCGCAATGACTTCAACTTTACTTAGAAGGAAATAGTTGAAGTTCCACTAACACATAATACGTTTTGGAATAAATATCAAAGTGTGCGTCTTCAACTGCAGGTTTGAAATGCAGCAGAAGGTAGTCCTGGTAACGCTGCACGTGTGTTCAAACATTATCTACACACACGGAACACCGCGGAATGTTCTTCCTTCTCCCCCTGACTCGTTCATCGTATCTATTACAATGATCAGGTGGGATAATGCACTCTACCTCACTCACCTTCCTTCATTGACAGTCATAACAAAACCATCGGCAAGTAGGGCATTGATTAGCACAAAGAACACACCACCGGATATTATAAACCTGTGTTCTGTAATTATGTTACGTTGACGAAGGCGAGTTCAAAGCTAATTATCTGATCAACTTTCTCATTCTCTAAGATAATCTCATGTCAATAGCAATCTTCTATCATATTACTACTTAGGGCTTCGTCACAATTTTTCGTCTATTTTTCCCATTACTTTTTTTTTTCTTTAATAATAGCATATGTACACTGTTTCCAAGGGGTGAGATGCACTAAGCCTGCGTCACACCTTCATGTCTGCCTCCCCTTCACCCCTTCTTGCCTCCCTCACGCTGGAGTTTACCAATATCTTCATTCTTTTATCCTCTTTAGTGGTAAACTCTGGTGCAGGCGACCCTCCCGCCTTTTCCCTCCTTCCTACGACCCAGTCACTCCTAACAACAACATCAGTTCCCCTTCAGATTCTTTATTAATTTCTTAACATTTGGATCCTCTTAGTTCTCCCTCCCCGTGAAAAAAACATTTTGTTCCGTAAATATGTTTGTGAGTCACTCGCCTCTCTCAAGGAGCATAAATAAGAAATGGTAAGTAAACTCGGAAACGCAGAGATTTTAATAAAAGATATCTTCCTTCTAGAACATTGAAGATATGCGCAAGATTTTCTTAATGTTCGTATATGTAGTTACTTTATTCTGGATCTGATAAATGGCAAGGCGATGGAGTTACATCAGTATTACTGTGACGCTTCGTTGCATATCAACAGACTGTTAACATACGAAGATGTCTCATTACCTTGAAAGACCTCAAGTTAAATGGAAGGACAAGTGTTTATCATGTTGTTTTTCTAAGATTTCTTGAACTTGAACATATTGCTCGTTTCATTTTTTTTCAATTACTTTACCTTAAAGTTTAATCCCTTAAGTACAGAGACACATTTTTGCCGCGAGTTTTGAGTGTGATTAGATGATTATATTGACATAAGGAAGAGTCTATGGAGGTGAGAAGATTAATGGCCAAAGTATGTAACATTTCAATCCCCCATATTAGTTTCTAAAGCTGTATAAAATCGACAAATAATAAGCAGTACTGATAGGGTAAACAATGATATCTAAACGACTTCACTTTCACGGAGATACGACTACCTAGAAATTCCACTCGACGTACAATTAGTAACGCCACTCAAGTAATTCAGCCAAGATTAGCATTATCATGGCCACGGTGCGCTGCCCTCTCACCCTGCAAGAAACACAGTGCGGACACAAATTCCACTATCATGACACGAAATTATTCAAGTAGAGGAAGTGCGGAGACCCTGCATGGTCTTAAAAGATGGAGTGGATGCAGAAAGGAAAGTTTGTCCTCGTGTTTGCCCGAGACTGTTTCCTGCGAGAAGAATAGCCAGCGAGTGTTGTTGAGTAAAGCTGAGCAACCTTTATCTTTCACATTCCTCGTTCAAAAATGCTGAAAAAAAACGTATCATTCCCTCACTTAATATATGGAAATGGAAAACGACAACAGAAGATTTTCTCAATTAACCTCTTCAATACTGGGATACATTTTTACCTTGCGTTTTGGTTATGTGTAGACCATTTTCTTGACATTAGAAAGGGTGTATGGAGATCAGAGTATTAATGGCCAGAGTCTATAGTTTTTAACCCTCACATGAGTTTCTAAAGCAGTGCCGTGAAAACGCGTCCCACTACTAAAGGGGTTAAACGTACACCAAAAAAAAGACACTGAAAACTCCTGCTTACATCATACATACGTTCCCATTCACTGTTGCTCTGAGTGGCGACAATAAAAGGAAAACCCGACAACTCCAACACTATCAAGAGAAGAGAGAGCGAAATCTGTCCTCACTGTCAGAAAGTCGCACCGGAAGACTCGAAGACGAAAGGAAGACGAAAGCAGGCCGGCGATGCGGGGCGAGGCGAGGCGAGGCGGGCGATCCTACACCTCATCCCAGTATTGACTGTTACCTGATGACTGACGCCCCGCCATTTCCCGGGAGAGAGATCCGCCCTTGTGCCTTCAAATATATTCATGAACCGCACGTTATAGAAGATATCAGGAAGGAGTGACGGAGCGAGGGAGGGAGGCAGAGGGTGGGGGAGAGGGAGGGAGGACTGCACGTGGGTGAATTAATATTACTTCAAGCACTACAAAGCCACCAAGCCACCCTCGTCCTCAAACAATTTGTAAGTGTAATTGGAATGTCTGTGTGGCGAAGTGCACAAAGGTGAGGCAGGTGGTGGCGTGCGTGGGTGGAAGACAGGTGAGCATCTTCCACCACACAACACCACGCAACACCACACCTTCGCGGAACAAATACTCAATCTCCTTTAGGCACGGCGGCTCGAAAAACGCGAAAAAAGAGCACAAACAACCCCCGCGACGTGCTGCAAAGGTGCGAGAATCAGCCGAAAGCGCGAATAGGTCCCCACTTGCGCCGCGGCTTGAGGGGCCTCTGGAGGAGCTGCCCGCTGATGAGTTTCCGCCTCTGATTAGACTCCGAGGCGCCGGCAAGGTTCCCGTCACGACCTCCATCCCTCAGGTGGAGATGACGCCATTCAAGCTGCTCCTACACGCTTTATTGGCAGACGCTGACACCAAAAACATGAGGCAACAGTGACAACGACGGTAGATACAGCAACAATGACAGCTAAAGTTTTAACAGGTAGAATCCCAGATAGTAGAGCAAAAGGAAGACATAGGGAGTAGTATATGTATGGAATAATAAGAACAGCAGGAGATGGAAGTAAAGCTGTACAAATACTGCAAATAACAAGCGATAGAGAGATGTGGCAATCCACGGTCGCCAACGTCTGCAGGGCTGCGATAAGATAAGATAACAGCAATAAAAGGCTACATGAAAAGGAATAAAAAAAACAGGACGAAACCAAAAAAGTATGTACAGCTGATCCACCGGAGAGAGAAGTTCACCTGTACGTCCTTTGTTTCAGATGGAGGAGAGTACGGGACAGGTGGTGAAGCTGCGAGAGGTGGAGCTGGCCACTTCAGGAAGGTACAAGTGTGAAGTGTTAGCAGAGGCACCGGCCTTCAACACTCTGGTGGAGCATGCCATTCTTACTGTTGTGGGTACGTACTCTCATATTGTTATAAGTATTCTCCTTTTTTCATCATTCTTTTCATAGTATTCTTTCATTTCTTTTTATTCTTTTAGTCATGGTTTGTTCTCTCCAATGACTCTCGTATCTTGTTTTTTCTACATTGTTCAAGGACAATTATTACTCTGGTCTGATTGCATTGCTTGTTGTGTAACTTTCTTTTCTTCTTTTTTCTTCTTTCTTCTTCTTCTTCTTCTTCTTCTTCTTCTTCTTCTTCTTCTTCTTCTTCTTCTTCTTCTTCTTCTTCCTCCTCCTCCTCCTCCTCCTCCTCCTCCTCCTCCTCCTCCTCCTCCTCCTCCTCCTCCTCCTCCTCCTCCTCCTCCTCCCTCTTCTTTTCTGTTTTTCTTCTTCTTCTGTTCTTTCATCTTTTCATCGTCCTTCTCGTAATCTTTACCATTTGCTCTATCATAATTTTCTTATCTTGTTCTTCTTTTCTCCTTTGATTCTTCATTGTATTTTTTTCTTTTCTTCTTCCTCCTCCTACACCTTCTCTCTCCTTCATTCCTTTCTTCTTCTTTTTTGTGTTTTCTCTTCTTTTTTTCGAATACTCAGGCAGACTCCAGTTCTCAATACTGCTACGCCACTAATGCAAACTTGGTATTCAGCATTCCTTTTACTCTTTACTTTGTCTTGCTATCAACTCGTCTTATGAGATATACGACGCGTGCTTCCTCTTACTTCTTACTCCCACTCTTCACTCGCTTCTACTCTTTTTTTTACTTCTTCATCATTAAAGTGAATTTCTAACAAAGTCTAATGGTGTCTTTCTTCTTTTTTCTTTATTTTTTTGTGCACGAGTTTCTTCAATTAAGTATTAAATTTCCACTTGTATCTTTTTCTTTCATTTTTCATGTTAATTAGTTTGGGGATATTTTTTTTTTACTCTTATTTGTTTTCTGTGTCCATTCACTGTATCGAGTTTCTATTTATCATATTTTCTAACATTTTGTTCCATATATTTTTCCCTCCTTACAAGACATTCCTTTTTGTATATAACTTCCTCTGACCTGCAATAGACTGGCAACTAAGTGATTATTTTTTTCCATATCACTCTTTATATTATCCTTGCCCAGCTTTCCCCTCTTAAAAAATTACTGTCAACACATAACCATCAGAGTCTTTCACACCAACTTTCTCTCAACTCCCTAGAAATCTGGCAATTTTTAATGTTCCTACCTGTTTCTCACTTGATTTCATTTAAGTGGATCTTTTATCCATTTCACTCTCTATTTTATCCTTGCCCAGCTTTCCAGTCTTAAAAAATTACTGTCAACACATAACCATCAGAGTCTTTCACACCGACTTTCTCTCTCGACTCCCTAGAAATCCCGCAAGAGAAGCCAGTCGTGCAGGGCGCCAGGGAACGCTACCATCCAGGCGACATAGTGAGAATCAACTGCACCTCAGCCCCTTCCAAGCCCGCCGCCACCCTCAACTGGTACATCAACGGCAGAGTGGTGAGTAGAGAGAGAGAGAGAGAGAGAGAGAGAGAGAGAGAGAGGTGGGGGGGGGGAGTATGGGATGGAGGATTAAGCGTTTAGAAATTTAAATAGACACACACACACAAATAGCCAAACAAAACTTAAAGAAATGAAATAATGTACACACAAGAAAAAGAATAGGACAAAAAAATAACGCAAAGATTAAAAAGAAAAAAACACAAATAAACATGTAAAAGGAGGAAGCTGACTAAGAGCAACAAAGGCAATAAAAAAGCCAACTAATTCATCAGTTCTCTTATAGGTCATACTGAAAAATAGAAAGAAAGCCAACCTGCTAATTTTCTGACTTACATGACATTCAGGTACTTTTGTTCTGAAAAAGCATCAACTAATGAAAAAAAAGACATTCTAAACCTTTAAAAGGTATTTTGCTCAGATCTTACTTAAGCATTTCACGATTAAACACTAAAAACTCCAATAAAAGATTTCTTACATTATACTTGGTGTCGAGAATTGTTCCACAATGAAGGGCAAGGACTAGGACTACGGCAAACCTTAATCTTCCCAGCCTTAAGTGAATTCATATGCGAGAGCAGTCTTTATAAGTATACCATTAAAGGAATGTCCCGTCACAATAAGGAGTTAATCCCACGGGCTTTGTTTGTACAATTTGGAAGCCTCTGGTCAATGGTTGGAAGGAAGAACGCCTTGATTGACTATTGACTGAATAGAGTTTGTTGAGGATAATCATATTTTTGCTTTTGAGTTCCCTGATGTTATTTATACCATTGCAAATGTCAAGCAGCTGAATCTTTTAGCTTGAATACAATACTATCGTCAGTTGTGTTTCAGGACCGTAATTTTTTTCATAGCGAGGTAACAATATTGTAAGACATTTCATTATTAATTCCCCATCTACATCACTGAATCCAAGGCAGCAATTCTGGGGACAGGGAGTAGCCATCTTGAGCCTGAAGGAACAAGACACTGGAGGGAGAGATACGCCACCTCCATTGCCTTCCTGATCTCGTTCCTTCAGTTTCCTCCTTCCTCCCGATTCCTTTTTTGGGCCCAATACATCTTCCTCCTTCAGTGTCAACCATCTTTTTCAGGAGACCAACATGGGCTTCATAACTCTCTCCCTAACCTGTCTTTCTCAGAGTCCGTGCGACCGTGAGCCTCTTCCCTTCCACCCACCCAATACGAGTACACGCAGCTCGATGCAACTTTCCTATCATGTCTGTTCACTTGTATAACCTTGAGACGCTGCTAGTTAGGGTGCTTCATCATTGTGTTTATCATGATGTAAATAGCCATACATACATTACACTGTGATTAATACTGATACTTATAACAATATGAGAATTCAATTTGACTCCTTCGGTTCCATGACACATTCATCGCGAGTTTTGGCTGTGATTAAACGATTTTAGTGACATTAGGAAGGGTCTACGGAGGTCAAAAGATTAATGGCTAGAGTCTGTACTATTATGATCCCTACATTAGTTTCTGAAGCTGTATAACATCGACAAATAATAAACAGGATAAGCATAAAAATGAGTCCCATTACTGAAGGTGCTAAGATTAAACTGTAAGTAAGCATAAAAAAAGATTAAGATGAGGCAAATGACTTTCTGTTTTGATGTAATCTTGAACACTGCGGGACGACAAAAATCCAAGGAAAGAATGACAGGAAAAATACCTGCAAGTTATATTAGTGAAAGTGATGGAGCAAGAATATTACATAACTCCTGTATTAGCAAAGCGGATGGACACCGGTGAGCTAAGATCGATCAGAAGGTAGTGCGTCATCACCTCTGATGTCCACCAACCAAGTGTGAGGAAACCAGGCAGCGGTACAGGGATTATTTAATGAGCAATTGTACCACTATGAATATGATCAACAATAACACTGTATATCATAAGTCTTGGAAGAACTGTGGACTTTTTATGTAAGAAGGGAAAATCTGGACAATGTCAATAAAAGGAGTAAAACAGTTGAAAAAAGGCGCACTTAGATGCCAGTCCCCATGCAGGTCCGAGAAAGCTTGACAAAGGAAAGGGATAAATGTCTTGAAATCTCTGTCTTATTAAAGTCAAGTCATACGATGTTGTAAATGCAAAAGCGGGTAAGCAGTTCCAGAGTTTACTAGAGAAAGGTATGAATGATTGAGAGTACTGATTAACTCTTGCATTAGAGAGTTGGACAGAATAGGGGATAAGAGGAAGAAGAAAGATGTGAGCTGTGCGTCTTGTTAGGATGTATGAATGGGAGAACAAATAGTCTAGGTTAAAGGAAAGCAATTATGTAGAGGATATGCTTAAGGAGAAATATAACAGTAGTTTTCGATCTCCTTATCTTTTCTAGTTATCCGGACGTTGAACCATGCAATGAGGCTATGAAGAAAATGTATCATAAAGTATATATGTTTAGTGAATGAAAGACGAATGCAAAGGGTAGGAGGGTATAAGAGAGGAGCATCCCTGCAAGCCGGTTACACTTGCTTCCGTTAATAATCCACTGCTTTTACGAAACAGCATCTAGAATAACGAAACAATTATTTCAGTGAAGCTCTTTCGAAAACTTTAATGTAATTCTAAACTGACAGGTCAACTCACAAAAGAGGTCGACAATCTACATGACTGACCTTTCCTTTGCACGTAAAGCTGAATAAGTCACAACAACATTTTAAGGTTGTTGAAATGAGTGTTCTGAGTTAAACTATTTTCTGTCTCTAATACAAGAAGAGAGTCTGGCAAAGGGGAAAATAAATGGTGGTTAAGAAAAAGGGAAAAGACCACTAAGGTGCCGATCTCAAAAAGTTTATAGAAGATTGAAGGGTTTTGTACTTTTCATTTTTCCTTTTTTTTTATTTATGATGAAGAATGTATGCATAGTTAGGTGAATGTGGTTTTGTGTGGGGAAAGAGAGTGGTCTTTAGAAAGCAGGATGTAATCATATTCTAAGAAAAAAAAATAATTATTATGTCATTTTTTCTATTACGATCCTTTCCCTAAAACTTTCACATAAAAAAACGGCAATCGAGGAAAGAAAATGTGTATCAGAGGCGAAGAAAGAAAACATTTACACTGAACGCTCCATAAGACATTGCAAATATAAAGATACACATAAACATTTCAAAGCATCAAAGTCTGAGTATTGACCGGGTTTGTACGGGATATTTTTGCCTCATTTCACATGTGTCACACTATAATATGTACCAAACAAACATCTCTCTAACGATAGACACATACGTAGTCATATACTTACACAATACATTATCATAAATAACCACTAAAGTAAAGATGCTTGACCTTTATTCGAGGAGTCTCTGCTCTGC
Organism: Callinectes sapidus; assembly: GCA_020233015.1. NCBI lineage: Eukaryota > Metazoa > Arthropoda > Malacostraca > Decapoda > Portunidae > Callinectes > Callinectes sapidus. The sequence continues at coordinate 16,260,693 of CM035188.1, read as the reverse complement.
ACTGTGTGAGAGTAAATAAATAGTGTAGAGTGATGATGCGACGTCTATCTCACTTTCTTCCTCTCTCCCTCCCTACTTCACTCCCTTCCTTCTTCCCTCACTGTCTCTCTCCCTCCATCCCTCCCTCTCTCCCCAGCTGGTGTTCACAAGACGTCTCCTTCTCTCTCTCCCTTCAGCTTTTCACATTTCTTATTTCTTTAGCACATTTCTCGTCATTACAGAACAAAGCTAAATATTTTAATACCATCACAGAACCAGAACTGCTATCCGATTTATACAAAAGCAATAATCACACCCGTTTATTCTTTTTTCCATTAGTAAATATTTTCTTTAAACCAGTTCTCAATTCTTTTTTCAGCACAAATTTCCGACCTTAAGCTCCGTCAAGTGCGTTTTGCAATAGTATATTCATTTATTTTTTATCAGTTCTCAATTCCTTCTCTACACAGATTTCTGACCTTAGCTCCGTCTTGTGCGTTTTGCATTTTTTAAAATTAGTTTTCAATTCCTTTTCTGCACAAATTTTTGACCTTAGCTTCATCGTGTGCGTTTGTCGACACTTTATTACGTTTTTAATCAGTTTTGCAATATTTTTCTTTGATTATTTCTTAATTCCTTTTCTACACAAATTTCTACCCAAATTTCTGACCTTAACTCCCTCGTGTGCGTTTTGCAATACTTTTTTTTAATCAGTTCTCAAATCCTTTACTACACAAATTTCTGACCTTAGCTGCGCGGTGTGCGTTTTGCAATAGTTTACTTTAAGGAACTGGAACAATAACGAGTTGCCTGCGGTGTTGGAGTGACCCTCGCGGTGACCGAGAAATGTTGCAGGTGTTGCGGGCGAGGCACAAGCTTCCTCGCCCAATATTTGATGAAGCAGACGGCAGCCAAATGGAGCCCCGCTGCAAGAGCCTCGCCGCGCCTCCCTCGACACCGCCTGGCCTCAGTGTTTCCTAGATTGTTTTTGCTTTTTTTTTCTATAACCTGAAGGTCACTTTAACTTTGATGGTTCACTAACTCTCGCCGCTTTTCTTCATCACCTTCATCATTGTTTACTTCTTCCTCCTCCTTTATTTTTCTTACCCTCCTCTCTTCTCTTCTCTTCTCTTCTCTTCTCTTCTCTTCTCTCTCTCTCTCTCTCTCTCTCTCTCTCTCTCTCTCTCTCTCTCTCTCTCTCTCTCTCTCTCTCTCTCTCTCTCTCTCTCTCTCCACTAAAATTGCTAATATCACCACTAATACTACTACCACCGCCACCTTCACCACCTCCACCACCATCAAGAACATTTTACCTGAAGTGTGTGACCTGCCGAGTCGCCAGCGTGATAAAGAATAGAGGGACAAAAGTATAGCCACGGGGAAAAGTGAGGGAAGCTACAAGGCGCGTGGCAAGATACAGAAGGCGCACCGTGATCCAGCGCCGCCAGAAAAACACCAGCAGACACACGGCCGGGTTTTCTTCGGGGAGCAAGACGTAATAAAATACCTAGAGTTGCTGTGTAGCGTCACTCCGCCGCGACAGCAACAGGGTCGCCGACGCGTATACAGAGGGGAAAAAAAGGGGAAGAGAGAAAGATACTGTATAAAACACCAGGAATGTTTTATTTCTCTCTCTCTCTTTCTTTCCTTCTAATGGATTCTGCCTGGTGGTGGTGGTGGTGTTGGTGGTGGTGGTGGTGATGATTGGTGATGATTATGTGATGGTAATGTTACTTTCTCTGGTGTTTTGTATAAGTGAGGAAAGTGGTGATTGTAGTGAGTGGTGGTGATGCGTGTTAGTAATGGGTATGTGGTGATGCTGTTGATGATGTAATAATTGTGAAGGAGCGTTAGTGGTAACAGGAAGTGGTGATGAATGTAGTGATGGTTGTGATAACTATTGGTGACGAGACTATAATGATTCAACTCAAACCTGAAACCACAACGAACAAATGAAATAGAGACGCAAATCCCCGTCCAGTTACTCGCACCCACAAAAGAGGGAATACGAAAGCAATTCCTTCAAAAAATAACCTAAGTACCTTTCTGATGCAGCGGAGACAAAAGAAGAGGGCGGGATAGTCTTGAGACAACAAAAACCTCATATCCTGACGTGGCCAACTCTGGTCCAAAGTTGCATCATTACAATTTCCAAGATTCTTCAGGCTTGCATCATGAGTGGGGAGAAAGTCAACGTTAACTTTTCTTTTGTTGGTTCTGGCCAGTCCGCGTGTGGAGGAGGAGGAGGAGGAGGAGGAGAAGGAGGAGGAGGAGTACAGGGAGGACAGATAGGGTGGAGGGTACAGGACTGTCAGACGCCTCCTGCAAATCCCACCCTCCCTTGCCTCCAGCTGGAAGGACAAATTGTCTTGTCTCCTCGTTGCTCCTAACCTCAACACCCGCCAGACTCAAAGTCCCTGGCTCCCATGGCAGGACCCGTGCTGTGCTGCCAGGCTCAGAGGATAACGCCTTTGTATCTTTCCAGGCAATTCATCATGCTTATGTCCTCCCTCAGTCCGTTTATATAAGTTCTTCTTGGAAACTTCGCTTGATACTGCTTTCCTGCAACTACGGCTAATAGACCATTAACCTCTTCAGTACGGTGTTATGTTTTCATTTTCTGATTACTATTGGGAGATTTTATACAGCTTCAGAAACTCATGTGACGATCAAAATAGTATATTCTTTGGCAATTAATTTTCTGACCTCCATAAACTCTTCCTAACGTCAATAAAATCGTCTAATCACACCCAAAACTCAAGGTGAAAAGGTGTCCCAGTATTGAAGGGGTTAAAAGGGGATTATCAAGACATCATGCCATTGTTCGATACGTCTGAAACTTTCTTCCACTAAAATACGACTATAATATATTTTCTATTGACTTTTTTGTGAAGAGACAGTTATAAAAATAATTCAATTTTCGACTTGTGTAGTATTTGGCAATTCTCCTTCACTGATAGATGATTAATTACGCTTATTATGAATCTCACTTAATAAAACTTTTCAATTTTTCTGTCACATACACTTGGAAAATACTTGTTTGTGTTTTTAAGTATTATTTCCGTTGAATTTGTTGTTTCTTTCCCTGCCAGGCGCCCGAGCAGTACTTGATGCGTTACCTGCCCTACATGGACCACGAGGGCCTGGAAACGACTACTCTGGGTCTTCACTTCCACGCTACACATGATCACTTTCCCCGAAACGTGATGTCCCTCCGCTGCACAGCCTCCATCGGCTTCTTCTACAACAAGACAGAGGAAACCGCCCTGGAGACCCACCGACCCGCCCTCTCCCTGCAGAGTCGCGAACACTTTTACGGTAAGTAACTAAGTCCTCATAGACAGTTCGTCCACCTTACAACAATACGTGTACAGCGATGCATGGATTTAGTATTCATTTACTGCACTACTGTCTATTTAGAAGAGGAGCATGGAATGTACCCACAGCGATGCGCGTAAGACTGAAGGTGCGAAGAACAAGAATAGTGAGTGAGCTGTGGAAAAATAAGATTAAAAGGTTCAAAGATAGACGTATATAAAGAACGGATGAAAGGTTTTTTTTTTAAGTGTGTGTGTGTGTGTGTGTGTGTGTGTGTGTGTGTGTGTGTGTGTGTGTGTGTGTGTGTGTGTTAGCGTGGGCGTTGCAGTATGTATTGATGCACAAGTAACTTAGTAAATGGAGGAATACACGACGTGACGAGCAGGAGAAACATTGAGGGTAGTGGGAGTGGTGGAGGGGAGATGGGAGGGAGGAGAGAGGGACGGGATAAAGAGCAGGTATAAAACGTGGTGACAAATAAAGGACACCACGTGGGAGGCAGAACCGGCGAGTCCACAAGGAGCCATCACGTCAACCTGCACCGCTCTGCTCGTGAGTCTGTTGCCAACGCCGCCGCCGCCACCGCCGCCGCCGTCGTGTGCGCGCCACCATTAGTCTTCCAGGGCATGGCTGGCGGGGGGCTCAGAATCCCACGGGAGGCCAAGGCGGGGATCTATTATGTGGCAAAGAGCACCGATTTCGCGGGACGGTGAAACATGGCATTATTGCATTGAGACCCATAACTCTCGGGGCAGGCCGGACGGGGACATACGTGCTGCTGGTTCCGAACACTTTAACACGTGGCTATGAGTAGTAATACGCCCGTTTTCCGACACAGTACGTTGGTTTAATGTCATCATTGAAGGACTGAAACGGAAATGGCCAAGAGTCTGTCTGATTTCCGCCGCCACGAATAGTTATGAGCAAAGCGTGTAGTCAGGTGTTGCAAAATAACGTGCTGCCAATGCTAGATGGAGTTGTCTGGTGCTGATGAGTCGCAGCCTTTAATGCAATGACAGTAATACTAACACGAGAGAGAGAGAGAGAGAGAGAGAGAGAGAGAGAGAGAGAGAGAGAGAGAGAGAGAGAGAGAGAGAGAGAGAGAGAGAGAGAGAGAGAATGTTACTGAGTGGTGTGACGTGAACTACATATAGTATTGATAATTATCTGACTGACCGACTAACTGACTGACTGATTGACTGACTTGCACGCACACACAGACAGACACACACACACACACACACACACACACACACACACACACACACACACACACACACACACACACACACACCAGTTAAGACTCATGGGGTGATGGAGTACGAGATCAAATATTAAGTTTCCAATTACCGTTCAAATAAATGACAGCCTGGGAGAGTATGGCAAAGGGGATGAGAATAGCTAAGTGACATAAAACATCTCCCCCTTCGAGGCACGCTTCTAAGTGACAGGGAAGAAGAAATTAAGTTTTACACGCAGGGAATACCACCAAAGCTTGACAGAAATGAAAAGATGAGATTAAGTTCGGTGGTTTTGCGGCATCACCTCCACCACCTCGATAAACGAAAATATCTTACCTTGAGGGACGCCTGCCAGTCTGCATTACCAACACGTCCTCAAACACTCGCACGTTTTATCACGACTTCTTTTCAACTTTTGTAATGGTTTAATAAGTGTTTTTTGTAATACTGGTGATAGTTTACTAGTTTTTCATCATTAATAGAAGGAAAAACTTATGAGAAACAGGGTATTAACCTGTGTAGCCTTGGAAAAATAGAATTGCTAAGAAAATAATACGTTTAAGAATACCTGGTTTATGCGAGAATTGAAATGAATGAAAATAGTGATGAAACGACAATTACCGATAACAATAGATAAAAACTGTATTGCACATCTCTCTCTCTCTCTCTCTCTCTCTCTCTCTCTCTCTCTCTCTCTCTCTCTCTCTCTCTCTCTCTCTCTCTCTCTCTCTCTCTCTCTCTCTCTCTCTCGGTAGTGGTAATCGGAGCAAAGACAAAGAAAACATATTCAATAGTGAACAGCTTCGCACTCTACCCACTTATTTCAGAAAGAATACAGGATTTCTCAAAGTACCAAATGCAAATCAAAGGTTCCACAGAGCTTCACTTTGCCGGAGGAGAAATGTAATCACAGAAACATTTGCTCTGACAGCTAGAGACACGATGGAGGAGAGAAACACAGAAAGAAAAGCTGACACATGACTGATGCCCGAGAACAAGTGACATACAAGGTTGCTGAATCAAAGGTCAGTCACGTGGCTGTCTTCGGTGATGTCTTCCCCCATCGGTATATAGTGTAAGACCTGCACTTCTCCCCTTGGCGCACTGTGCTTTTCAAATAGATTAGATAGATAAATGGAGGGATAGATTGATACCCGGGAAGATACAGGGTTAGGGAGATACATAGATAGATAGATTGAGGGAAAAATGGAAAAAGGTATAAATAGGTCATATGTTGGATAAGTAGACGGATACACAAAGATAGATAAATAAATAAGAACGTAAGAACATAAGATGAGGGAAGCTGCATGAGACGGTTAGACCTAATAGTGGCAGTCCCTGTTTAAGCATGGGTGTCTAATTCCACTATCTATCATCCTCATCCATAAAGACGTCTAACCTTTTAAAACTCCTCATCGTCTCAGCACTAACAATTAAATGAATAGAAAAATTGATAGTTTACTGATTACAAGTACTGCATGTAAATCAATAAACATTCATATCTACGGGAGAGAATATTATCAAGGCTTTCGTGACAAGTAAAACACAAAAGAACATCATGTATAAAAGAATAGCAAACTACAATGATTGGTCGGATACGTTTTTTTTTAAGACAGTTTTCTGATCATAACCTGTAACAGACATTGACATTTGATTGAAACGTAATTTGAGAAACATTGTTAGCTGGATATTCCGACAGTGTATTGAACTCTCTCTCTCTCTCTCTCTCTCTCTCTCTCTCTCTCTCTCTCTCTCTCTCTCTCTCTCTCTCTCTCTCTCTCTCTCTCTCTCTCTCTCTCAGCGACAGCCACAGACACGGTGAGGCCAAAGCGACCTAATTAATGACCACGTGACATGAACAGCGAGGAATCCTGAGGCTAATGACATGAAACAATGAATAAAGAAGATGATAACACGGTGCGGGAGTTTGTTATTTGGTCTTACGCTCTCATCGCTTCCGTGTTTCGTTCTGTGCGTGTAGAAAGTGTAAGTTTTCGTTCAAATAATCTTTTCTAGCAAATACGAGAGGAATTTGTGCTGTTTATCGATCCATTGAGGCCACCATGACGTGATGACTTGTTTGGTAATGTAATGTGTAAATGCTGATAGTTGTGGTCTTGTGATAGTAGCAGACACGCGCAGTAATGAATAAAATATTGACACGCGAAGACACACGGGATAATAACGATAAACTAATGGCACACAACCTGCTAGTAGAAACCGCAAGTCACTCATTGTTATTAGGCGTTACATAAAAGAACACACAGGAAATAACTTCAAGAATTAACGTTACTTATAAAGACTAATTTTCAAAAAGAACAACGATAAACTAATGACTTACAAGCTGCTAGTAAGAAGCCGCAAGTCACTCATTGTTATTAGATGATAAAACAAACTGCTGGCTAACAGAAGAACACAGCAAATAACTACAAAAATTAACGTTACTCATAAAGATTAAATTTCAAAGAGAAGAAAAGGTTACTTATCATCTGTTATCAATTTTACGATAAGCAAATGACACAGAACCTGATAATAGAATAAAGTAGACCACCAGCCGGCTTTACACGGAAAAACACACAGGAAATAACTATAAGAACTAACTCCTTCAGTAATGGGACGTATTTCTTACCACGATGTTGAGAAACAATTAGACGACTTTATTGACATTCCCAAAAGTCTATGGAGTTCAGAAGATTAATAGCTGGGGTCTGTACTGTTCTAATCCCCATACGAGTTTCTAAATTTGTATAAAATCGACAAGTAATAAGCAGAATAAGTATGAAAATCCGTCCCAGTACTGAAGGGGGTTAACATTACTCATAAAGACTGTCATTTTTCACAAAGAACCAATGCTGACACACCCACAACGTGATACATTAAATAATAACACGGTGTGGCGAGTGAAACGTAGCCAATTGCCCTCAACACATCAACAATGAATGACGCAATCTCAAATTATCACGTACCTTTATGGAGTGTGAGAAATGACACTGACTCTCATAACACGGAAGAGGACGGGTGGTGATTAGTTCCTTCTGTGGTCAAGGTTAGGTAACACGCTGCACTCCTTTCAAACCTGTGTGGAGGAGGAGAAAGATCAAAATAACTTCATTTGCACAGTGTAAAGGTGAGCTCCGTATTTAGAAACGCGTTCTTCTCTCACAACGACTATTTTCCAAAGCTACATAGTTGATTAATGGAGTTTTCAAAAGAGTTTCTCCAGTTTGAATCGTATAAATCTTATCAGAGTGTAAAAATCGTAAAAATACTTTAAACAAAACAGAGCAAATTTAGAGAAAGCCTTTTGAAATGATGGATGTGAAGACAGAAGTGTTTGAAGATACCAACGTGATCCCAATGATTCACTTAACACGGTCTGTGATAAGATTCATAGATAGGTAATTGTGTGTGTGTGCGTGTGTGTGTGTGTGTGTGTGTGTGTGTGTGTGTGTGTGTGTGTGTGTGTGGTGTGGTGTGTGTGTGGTGTGGTGTGGTGTGGTGTGTGTGTGTGTGGTGTGGTGTGGTGTGTGTGTGTGTGTGTGTGTGTGT
>CM035188.1:16189833-16209581 GCA_020233015.1 Callinectes sapidus | reverse complement strand
TCTTTACAATTTCTCTCTCTCTCTCTCTCTCTCTCTCTCTCTCTCTCTCTCTCTCTCTCTCTCTCTCTCTCTCTCTCTCTCTCTCTCTCTCTCTCTCTCTCCAAAGGTTCATCCTCCCATTTGTCTCCTCCAAACACCACTGTGTCCTGTAACGATCCTGCTGCCACCTCTCCTCCGCCGCTCCCTCTCCGCCCCTCCCTCCACTGCGTCCCTGCCCTGCTTGCCTCCTTCCTGCCCGACCCCGGCCCGCGCCCCTCCAGCAGCAGGACCGGCGGGAGAAGGTCGCAGATGAGAAGTTTATCCCGCGCTTGGTGATGGTTGAGGGCTCCGGCGGGATCCTTCATCATGGCCTCGTAATTGCTGGTGGAGGGTCGCCACCAAAGGGCTCGTTAAGGCATAACTACCCCATCGCCTCAATGCTCGTTAGTGTGATTGGCTGGTAACGGGGCTGTTCCCTCACCCCGCTATTAGCTATAGGCATGCTTGTTACAGCCGATGGGTTGGAGCTGTTATTATATGATTACGAGATCGATTTTCACCTCCTCCTCCTCCTCCTCCTCCTCTTTGAGCTTTCTTGCGTCTTCCCGGCCAGCGTGTGTTCCTCAATGGCCAAGAGGCTGCTGATGGGATGGACTGGTTTAGCCGAGTTTGGAAAAGTTCTGCGTGTTTTCACTGCTCTATCAAAGACCCTTCTGCTCCCACTGCCTCGTTTCGCTACGTTCCCCTCCCATCTCCCTCTCCCTCTCCCTCTCTCTCTCTCTCTCTCTCTCTCTCTCTCTCTCTCTCTCTCTCTCTCTCTCTCTTTCTCTCTCTCTCTCTCTGGCCTTTTTTTAACAATTTCCCTTGGGTTAGTTCCCCTGCGAGTGCCCGCGGCGCTATCACAGGTCCATCTCCGGTGTTATGGCCGCTCCACACCAACCAATCTAGGCCATGACACAGGTAACTTTTCATGTTTTAAGTGCGGTGAGTCACGAGTCGTAGGGCGGGCCATAGAAGCGGGGATGGTGGTGGTGGTGGTGGTGGTGGTGGTGGGCGTCACTCCAGATCATTCACTCCTGGCCACCATCCACACCAAAGCCGGATACTCCTCCATGTTCCTCCCCGCCCTCACTCCAGCCCCATCATCCGGCTTACCTAGGCCTTGCCCCACCTTCATCCCGGCGCGGGTGTTCCTCCTCTTACCTCAAATACCCGACAATTTCCGAAGATTACCAGCGTGAATGTTTCCCCCTTTACCGGGGCTCCAAACTTTCAAAAAGTGGATTTTAAGACCATCATGTAAGGCGTGTTAGCAAGAAGGATGAGGCGGGGAAGAGAAAACACCCACATATCTTAAGAAACCCTAAAAAGAGGCCCCGGGAACAACGACTTATAGAGAGAGTAGGATGATGAGGGCAACATATTGACACGACACCTCGATGAACCTTCACTCAGCCACAACAACAACACGAGACACTTGGAGTTAGCTGTCCGAAACATTCCTTTGGCGAGTCGAAGAGTAAAGGAATCCTCGCCGCTGTCTGGGAGGATCCGATCCCATCTGCCATTATTGCCATCAAGCAAATCCCGGATCATACGTGAGCGCGCCGCCACAAAAGAGCCTGTGGCCACAAACTCACCGGACAAAAGAGTTTTCGCGCCACGAGCTCCGATGGTGGTGAAGAGGGTAGCACGCAAGGAGGAGAAGGGAAGAGCTGAAAGATGAGGGGATGAAAAATAGAGGGAGGGTAAGGAGAAGAGAACGGATAAGAGAGAGAGAGAGCAAGGGGAAGAGCGAGAGGGAGGGAGGGAGGGAGGGAGAGAGGGAAAGAGATGGAAGGAGGAAGAAAGGAAAAGAAGAGAGGGAGAAAGAAAAAAAGATGTGGTAGTTTTAATGGAAAAGGATGAAAGCATAAGATGTGTGTGTGTGAGAGAGAGAGAGAGAGAGAGAGAGAGAGAGAGAGAGAGAGAGAGAGAGAGAGAGAGAGAGAGAGAGAGAGAGAGAGAGAGAGAGAGAGAGAGAGAGATATAGAGAGATGATAGAGAGAGAGGGAGGAGAGAGAGAGGAGAGTAAGATAGAGAGAGAGAGAGAGAGAGAGAGAGAGAGAGAGAGAGAGTAAGGATTAGAGGGCAAGAGGAGGAGATGAACAGCAATAAGAGAGAAGGACTGGAGGGGAGGAGGAAGACCTACGAAGGGAGGAGCTGCCGTGTTGTTCCTGTAGCTTATATTTTATTCAGACCAGCCTTTATGGACCTGTTGTGTGTGTGTGTGTGTGTGTGTGTGTGTGTGTGTGTGTGTGTGTGTGTGTGTGTGTGTGTGTGTGTGTATATATACCAGTAGCATGTACAGAAAAATTCCAGTGGTTTACAATTTCTATTACTATTGTTTTCTTCTTGTTCTTCTTCTTTCTTCTTCTTCTTCTTCTTCTTCTTCTTCTTCTTCTTCTTCTTCTTCTTCTTCTTCTTCTTCTTCCTCCTCCTCCTCCTCCTCCTCCTCCTCCTCCTCCTCCTCCTCCTCCTCCTCCTCCTCCTCCTCCTTCCTTCCTTCCTTCCTTCCTTCCTTCCTTCCTTCCATCCTTCCTTCCTTCCTTCCTTACTTCCTTCTTTCCTTTCTTTCTTTCTTTCTTTCTTTCTTTCTTTCTTTCTTTCTTTCTTTCTTTCTTCTTCTTCTGCTTATGAGGAGCGCTTGAAAGAGCTCAACTACTTTGATTTAGAACAGTGACGAATGCAAGGGGACTCAATTGAAATGTATAAAATGTTTAAGGGCTTTAGTAATGTAAATATAAACAACTAATCATTGACAGTACCAACACCACTGATGAATAATGGTTACAAGATTATAGGCCAACGTTTTAGATCAGATGAGGGTAAAGATTATTTCTTTAATATAATTGTAAATGTTTGGAACTCTCTCCGAACACATGTAGTCAATAATAACTTTTAAGCACAGGTTGGACCAGCACCTCCCATCAATTCCTCATATACCGTAATTTGTGCGTGTATACTCTTCTTTAGTGTACTAGATGGTATCATTTTTCTTTCAAACTTTCCTATTACGTACATCTTTGACTTTCTTTCTATTTTTTTCTGGTTTTCCTTCCTTGAACATTTATTTCTTTTTGCTTTTAACTCATAGAATTAGTAGTGGTAGCATAAACACACAGTCACCCTCGCTAGGTCCAGTAGGGGCGGCTGTTGCTGTATCTTTTGTCTTCTTTTTTTTCTTTTTTCTTCCTTTATTCCTTTTATCTTCCTCCTCCTCCTCCTCCTCCTCCTCCTCCTCCTCCTCCTCCTCCTCCTCCTCCTCCTCCTCCTCCTCCTCCTCCTCCTCACCCTTCCCCTCCTTCACCTTATCTTTGTCCTCCTCCTCCTCCTCCTCCTCCTCCTTTTTCTCTTCTTTGTCCTCATTTTTTTACTATTACTATAACTACAACTGTTACTATTACTATTATCCTTCCTATTAATGATAATACTACTACAATGATAACAAAAACAACAATATGACAATACCACCAGACTTTCACAAGATACACGCTTCTACGTGCCAGAAAAGTGAATAAAATTTTGTGTAATTCTTACAATAAAAAAGACAAACAATACTTTTTTTAGTGATGACAATTAGTGCCTGGACCAAAAAAAAATAATAATATTGAAGCAGGTCCTTTTAGTCCCGACCCATCCACGCCATTAACAACAGCAAGATGTGTACAAAGTCTACGCTGCAAAGTGTTCCATTAGCAGAGCAAAAAAGAAATATTTTTTCCTTTCGGTAAGGGAAAAAACTGCAAACATATTCGTGAAGACTTTTCTCATTTTAATATCTGGTAAGCAAAAAGGTGAAAGTCTGTGGTGCGGCGGGGAGCAGCAGGAGGCGAGCCGTGGTGAACAGGGGATGCCTCGCCAAGATTATGTTATTCACCGCTAAGTCACTGGAAGATGCAAGCCACGGGGATGAGGACGTTGCGTGACTGCTGCACATGAACACTTCAATTCTTATTTACTGACGCTAAATACAGAAAATGAATATAAAAGTGAAGTTCTTCGTATCAGCCTATGTAAAGGAACACTCGGCAGCATTCTTACGCAAAGTGACGCACGATTAGAATGTTCGCATCATTATTACTCATCCAAAAACATTTTCTGATCGAACGATGATCACAGACTAAAGAACAACAACGATTTACGATGCAACGAACAAGTCAATATCAAATTTATAACAATTACTTGAATGATCGCATGACAAACAGTTTAATACCATCAGGAGTTTATTCCAGAGTTTACCTGCGCACAGTACACACTCATTCTAAGACGGTCGATAAGGTACGCCAGCCCGCCCACTGCCACCATTAACGGAGAACATTTATGCGAGGCGATGCTGTCAATGCAATGCTGATCGCGGCCACACGACGGAGCAATGACATGAAAGATCCCCACGCGTTTGATGATGAAAGGTTTCTTATCCTTCAGCTTGTCTAATTCAGATGTGTGCGTTTCTAAAGCTGCCTCAAAGAAGTGATGGCGTGTTCTACGAAGTGTAAAGAATATATAAACAAATTCCGGCAGGTGTTTACTCGTGTCTCTTCGTCTTTGCTTAATTCGAAGTATGAAATAATCAATTAACTCATCTATTAATTCTGGAGTTCAGACAACGGAAGACCAGTGTGTGTGTGTGTGTGTGTGTGTGTGTGTGTGTGTGTGTGTGTGTGTGTGTGCATGCGATTGTGCATAGATATAGAACACCTTTTATGATAATTCCTCGAACACAACGAATATAATAGATAACAAGTGCTTCTCTAACTGAAATGATTAAGGCAAACCACACCACAGATAGAGAAACGAGCGGTGGCATCTTCAAGGCATAGAAAATTAGTTACCTTACCGAATCTGTACAAAAGTCAGGAGGTGTAAGGTGTACAGATCAATGGGATACGCTGACCATGCAAGCCTTTCACCCTCACATTGACCTGAGCTGCTGTGTGGAATAACGACCCTCCGAGATTTGTATAAATAGGGGAATCACTCGCGGTCACGTCACACTTGTCCGCATTCTTGCTTAGTCCAGAGCAGCGGCACAGTCACATGACATGCACGTTCGCAAAGTAACGACACTGAAAAGGCTTTGGGATTTTTTGAAAAAGAATATAACTAATCAATGACATTTACACACACACATACACACACACACGCACACACACACACACACACACACACACACACACACACACACACACACACACACACACACGCACACACGGAAATGTCACATCTGCGTTCATGCATGTCTGAGCTCCATACATGTGTGTGTTCTCCAAAAATAGTTAATTTGTAAAATGAGAGAGAGAGAGAGAGAGAGAGAGAGAGAGAGAGAGAGAGAGAGAGAGAGAGAGAGAGAGAGAGAGAGAGAGAGAGAGAGAGAGAGAGAGAGAGAGAGAGAGAGAGAGAGAGAGAGAGAGTCATCCATTGATATAATATTCACCATTTCTCAGTCTGTGACATAAAACAAGTCAGTTAACAAAGAACTCATACCTTCAGGAGATCAGAGATTACAAAAGTGCATCAAGAATATCAAGACTACATGTAACAACGAAAGAAATACACCGACAAGAAAAAATAATCAAAATACATTAGGTCTCACAAGTTGCTACAGATAATGATGATAATATTAATAATAGAGATAGCACATTTATTCATACAAAATAACAAAAAATGGAAAAAAATAAACTTAACTTCTATTAAATTTGAAACCGGCATCCCAGTAAACCTTTTTTGTTTTAATCCTTTTTGTTTGTCATTGGCCATTTCCCATCTTACATAAAAAAAAACTAATAATGATAAATCACTGCACAGCCGAGAGTAATCAGGAATCTCCATTGCGTTGCGGTGAAGAAGGAACGGACTGTGTGAACTGCTCTACACGAAGAATGAGTATGGACTTGACTTTCGTGAGGGCGGGCCAGATGGTTAATATACTTACTGAGGGTTTTAGGAAATGGAACCCATTCTCTCAGCTAAAGTTCGGTGAGGAGGAGGAGGAGGAGGAGAAGGAGTAGGAGGAGGAGAAAGAGGAGGAGGAGGAAGAGGAGGCGGACGTGAAGGAGAAGGAAATAAGTAACATTTTAACAGTGGTGAGGTGAAGGCTTCCCAGAGCTGAAGAATATTAGATTTAGTTTGTGCGGAGTTACCTTACGTCGCTTCATTTCCTAATGCATCCTGAATACAGATTGGGTCAGGAGGGACAGGAAGAGGGTAGCTCGCTCCTTCCTTCCTTCCTTCCTTCCTTCCCTCCTTCACTGCACCCACAAGGAAACCCTCAGCTTGGGATGGCAAGAGGCAGATTGAGAGATGACATAGTGCTCGCTTCTGCCTAAGTAATGAAAAATGTTCTTTTAATTTCAGATAAGAAAGTATGATGCCGCGGAATGAATTCTTGGAGTGTGTGGCTGTGTCAGAGAGAGAGAGAGAGAGAGAGAGAGAGAGAGAGAGAGAGTCAGCCTTCAATCCTCTCGACATTTCTTGCCAAATACCACTTAATCATCCATTACGTGTTGTCTGGTGTCCACTCTTACCACCCGCAGCTGTCACTTACTCCCCATTCATCACCGTGGAGTTTGTAGCATTTCTCGAACTAACAATATGACAACACAAAGTAAGGAAAATGACAAAAATGACGGTAGAGACTGATAAAGAAAATGGGTTTGGGGGAGACTCACTGAATAACGGTGGGGAACAGTGAAGGCCTTATGGAGGTGCAAATGTGAGACTTAATCTTCATTGATCATATTCCACTACAGTTCTCTTAGAAAAATTAACAAATGATAGGAAAATTACTGTAGTGTGTCACAGATTGTGTTCTTTCACGCTGTTACACACTGTTGACCAAGCCGGCTCTGGACACCCCCTGTTGGCGGCCTCAGCCTTGTGCCGGGCCTCGCGCTCTTTGTTGTAGTAAAACTTTTCTCCAAAGTAAGTCACTTTTATTTTGAAAAGTTTTGTTTAAAAATTATTTGAAATGGTATGAAATGCGTCAGTCCAATTAGAGTGGGATGAGTGGGTGTGCTGTAGAAATACACACACATTAACACTCACTTTCTGTTGTTCCTCCACCAGTGTAGGGAAACATTTTGATATAGATACCTGACGCAATGCTGGTACAGGAACAAGGCCAATGCACGCTCGTTCTGTGTATTAAAAATGGGAACTGGTAACTCAGCACATATCCTATGAAACAAATACAGATGCATACAAATAAGGCTCGTTGAGGTGCTAGGCTCGTTTCCCATGCGCCTTGCTTCCATCCGTACATTCATCCTCCAACAGCAGCAAGTCCTTTTATTCATCGAGCACGGAGCAACAAGACTGGCTCCCTCCCTTGCGTCTTCCCCTGGTGCGACTCGCTCAGTACACAGCAGGCAGTTTGCACGCCGCCTGTCGCCCATTCATCGCTACCGCCGCCCTCCCCGTCCTCTCTCCTTGTTTACATTGATTTCTCGTTGCGTCTTCGCCCCTCTCCCTCCCGGGCATTCCTTTCGTACGAACAACATGGTGATACTGAGAGTAGACGAGGCGAGACCAGGGGTGGATTGTGAGATCAGAAACGTCAGGGCGAAACACATGAAAGGAACAAGTGATGAGGCTTTTCTGCAGACTTTTTTCTCTCTCTGTCTCTCTTGTTGTGTAAAAAAAAAAAAAAGAAGTAGAGGGAGTGATCTTTTTTGCGTGTCTATGAAAGTGAAATGTCGAAACAGTATAAGACACACAAAGGTGGGGTATTAGCGGTGTCCCAATACATACGAGGGGGTTTGCACAAAGGCGAGGATGAATGAAAGCTCCACGCGTCACTTGGTCTCTCGATCTCTCCCGCTTTATCTCTCTCTCTCTCTCTCTCTCTCTCTCTCTTTGCGTCTGCTACTCGGAAAAAAAAAATGTCATACGTATTGTGTCTTCACGTTCAATCGTTACATCTCAAAAGCGATACTGGAAGAAAAAAGGAGGGAGAGTACACATTCATTCGTTAAAAAAAAATACAAGTCACAGCATTCACACACATACAAAAAAAGGAAGGAAACAAAAACACTTGATAAAACGTTACACATACAGAGAGAGAGAGAGAGAGAGAGTGAGTGTATGTGTGTGTGTGTGTGTGTGTGTGTGTGTGTGTGTGTGTGTGTGTGTGTGTGTGTGTGTGTGTGTGCACGTAGTTGCAAATGTGTTTTATTACGTAGCAACACACATGTTCAATCCAATGTTGATGAAAATATTACCATCATGAAGCTTGATCTATCTTCTATGAACAGCCAAAGAAGTAATAATGTCTAAGAGTGACAATTTCTTGAAAGCATACAAGTCCACGACAAAGCAGCGAATGAAAACTGATCACTGTGAATTAAGGAAAAAAAGAATATTGACTGTAGCTCAACAACGTAGCAGCATTGGAGCCATTCACCGCTGGGCCAAAGGAGTGTGCTCGACTTAAGTCTCCCAGCACAACACACAGCATCCAAGGTCTCTTTCATACTTGCTCCACTTGGCAATGCATAATGGTTTGTATGCAGCCAAGCAGGTTTAGCTCCACTCGCAAGCATACACTTATAGATATGTTGTGTTCTTCATTACAGTTTTTTTTAATAGAACCTTCATAATGTAACAGTGCAACCCCTGCTTATGTGCTTCAGAATATCTAAAGCACTAAGGATATTGAAGCAAGTATGGGGGAAGTTGTGCCTCTAAAGAACAATTACTGCAAATTTCATGATGGGACGGTGCAAAAAAAAAAAAAAAAAATACTTTGCACCAGATGTGAAGTTCAAGAGAGACTCAAGCAACTGTGAGGAAAGATGTGGTCTCAAGGATCACAACCCCAAGCTGCCACATTTTCCCTTCCTGTTTAACAATACCGTACTTACAAAAAAGTCGACGGTATTCCATGTCAGTGCACGCGGTTCCCGACACAACAGCCTTAAGCGGTAGGAAATGCAGCTTCGGGCAAGTGAAAGATCGTATTTTTATTTCATTGGCTGAGCACGTCCCCCTGTAGCTCGTGCCTTTGCTGACCCTTTCCCCTCTGAGAAAAATCCCTGCACGCTCTTGCATAGAGTTGATTCGTTAATACTTTACAAGGGCTTCCTCAAATTTGGAACTCTAACATTATCTTGTATAGGGTTTGTGTTATTACTCCTTTGTCGTGACAGTGAGCGAGGAAACAGAGACAGGGAGAGAGAGAGAGAGAGAGAGAGAGAGAGAGAGAGAGAGAGAGAGAGAGAGAGAGAGAGAGAGAGAGAGAGAGAGAGTGTGTGTGTGTGTGTGTGTGTGTGTGTGTGTGTGTGTGTGTGTGTGTGTGTGTGTGTGTGTGTGTGTGTGTGTGTGTGTGTGTTTAAGAGCAACGAGTGTATGAACGAGCAAGATTACGGAGTACGTTAGATAGCAATGCATAATCATACTAAAATCTATCTAACATTCCACTGAACGGCGCTGCAACTTTACCACAGGATTGCGTGTAAATAATAGGTAAATCCACAAGGATAAAACTACGCTAACTTCAAAAATAGTAACAAGCGAGTATTTACATGAGGCAGTATACAGTGCTAATGGCAATATCCTGCTCGTAACACACAACAACTGTTGGTTCATTAAAATCAACAACAAAATTAAATAGAGATGCAGAGATATTAATTGCGTTGGCGTGTTGAAGGTCACTGAAAGCAACGCAGGGGACTTACCTCAGTGAAGCGGCTTTGCGGCGTGAACAGAGTACACTGTAACTTTCCTCTCGAGGTTTGCTGCGTCTATGTTTATATATCCCGGGAAGGAAAAAGCTATTTACATTAAAAATAGCATCCATTAGGAAAACACTACCACAGCAGCTGCACAGGAATATATTTAAACGTGTTTGGTTTTAGAATCATTCCATAGCTCGTTTTTTAATACAAAAATGATAATCAGAATATTTAACGTGCAAAAATTAAATGTATTGTTTGTTTAACAAGGCGATGACGAACTTTCATTAGCGAATTGATTAATTACAAAACCTAGCTGCAAAATTAGTTGATTGCCGTGCGGTGATAATTGGAAGAATGACACGTGGTTGCCAGGAATGGAAGGGCACGTAGGTGTGTGTGTGTGTGTGTGTGTGTGTGTGTGTGTGTGTGTGTGTGACCGCCAGCGTGTGTGGCAGGGCCTGGGCGTGGCGGGAGCGACTGTGAGGCAGTAGAGGCAGTGTTGGGGGCACGATGGAGGTTAAATAAATCTGAACTCAAATAGAAGCTCGTTACACACAAAATGGCTCCAAAAAGTATGGATGGACAGATAAGAGGCGCGGGTTGTGACGCTGTGACAAACACAACTGTGAAATGATGAGGTACGGAAATGTAAATAGATAAAATAAAATCCTCCTACTCTGCATGTTTGAAAAAAAAATAAAGAAAGAAAATAAGAAAAGGAACGAACCAGAAGAAGAACAAACAAGCCTTGGAGACTCCGCACAAAAACATATTGATAATGAAGAGGTCACCATGAATTACGACACTGGCCTCCCGTGAACCACTCTCTTCCAGGCGTCACACAAGGCATATACCACCCGCTAAGTGTCTATTACTTGTTGATTCTCCCGAACAACAATAACTGATACACTTGTTTTTACTTCATATTTCAGAGCGTGAAACTTTGATACAACAGAAGAGCAGGCGGACAGCGATCGACTGCCACCTGGAATACGCTACCCACACTAGTAATCCTTAATATCACCAGCATTATTCCAGTGTCCATACTCTTAACGTACTAATCACCGTTTCCTTCATTAAAATTTCATTATCTTGCATTATCCTATACACGGAGTCTCATTTCGTACTGCTTCGCTTAATATGAGATTGGCAGTCACCATTCCAAGGGTCTGGTGATATGAGGAAATGAAACCTTACCGGGGCGGGACAGAGGCGACGCGAAGAGTACTGAGTAGCTAAGTAATGACACAGGTACAGACGCGTTGGAGAGACGAAAACAGGTTACAATAGAGGCTCTCTCTCTCTCTCTCTCTCTCTCTCTCTCTCTCTCTCTCTCTCTCTCTCTCTCTCTCTCTCTCTCTCTCTCTCCTTGCCTTCCGTGTGGTTTCCTACTTCCCAATTTCACTCAAGCAAGGGCACAGACACCGCATGCCAGAGTCTCCGTGTATTGCAGACATATTAACATAAATGAAACCATCTGCATCAGAAATGACGAACCAAACATACATAAGCGTCCCTTTAGACTGTGTGTGTGTGTGTGTGTGTGTGTGTGTGTGTGTGTGTGTGTGTGTGTGTGTGTGTGTGTTAACCATAACAATACATCCATTTATCGACCAATTCACTCCCATGCCTCACCTCACATTGACACACACACACACACACACACACACACACACTGACATCCATAACATCATCTAATATTTGTTGAGGAAGAATTCAAGGAGTGACGGTGAGTGAAATGGAGTGAGTGGTTTGGTTACAGGTGGGGTATGTTTTATTTATACACACCATTACCTGCAGGCCTAATGGTTTTTCTTCCAGTTTACTTTATTTTCCTATGGGGATTGTGGTGGAGTTCAGAGACAATGGGAGGGAAATGAGATAAGATGGTAAGAAATACATGATTAAAAACTTGCTTCCCAATTATGAACTATGAAGAAAATATAAGACTGTGAAACTAAAGGGTACGAAATTATAAGAAAGACAAGAGTAAGGAAAATCTCACACGTAGTATTATTTGAAGTAAAGTATGACGAAGGTGTGTGTGTGTGTGTGTGTGTGTGTGTGTGTGTGTGTGTGTGTCGGTGTGTCGGTGTGTGTCAGTGTGTATAAATTTGCATCAGGACACTTCCACACTGTAACTCCTCTTCACCCACCACTTGCCTGATGCCGACTTATATGGAAGGGAGACCACGCTGTACTAAATACTGCTGGGACATCACTCTTCTATCCCTTATTTTTGTTAATCCCTTCAATACTGGGACACATTTTTACCATTAGTGTCAGGTATGACAAGACGATTTCATTGACATTAAGAAGGGTTTATGGTGCTCAGAGGATTAATAGCCAGAATCTGTACTATTCTAATCCCAAAATGAGTTCATGAAGCTGTATAAAAGCATCCAATAGTAAGAAGAATTAATATGAAAATGTGTTGTAGTGTGTTGTAGTACCGAAGACCTTACCGTGTTATATTTTCGCTGTTCTTAGCTCTACTATACCTATTTAACATTTCCTCTGCACACACACACAGATACATTCCCAAGTGGCGTCGCTGCAGTAATCACAAAAGGTCACCTCCACTTACGCTGATAAAATACCGACGAGAATTGCAGAGAATAAAACAAAGGTGATGAGGCTCAAAGGAAAGCCGATAGCTGGTATTATAATGACATGCTGCATTCGTTAAAAATAGTACAATAACTTGCCATATTGTTGCATGAAGGAATTATTTGCCCTTTCAACTTTCGCGTACCTTTGACGAGCAGTTCTCCGTGGAAATGCTTATACTTATTTCAGCCAAAAAAAAAAAAGACTAGATTTTAAGAATAATGACTTGCGTTACACATTGAATGGATCGTTTCTTGACTGGTTTAATTAGTACACGCAGCAGAATCACCCAGGAAGAATCTCAGGATAGTGTGATACAAGGAATAAAGGTAATGTGGGGAGAGGAGGGGAGGATGGGTGACAGGAAACACAAAGGTAAGGAGAGGAGTTTATTTCCGACAAATTTCTCGGGTTGTTTCTTCAGGAGGATTAGGGAAACCAGAATAAGCCCCTCCTTACCACTGTGTTTCCTGTCACCTCCTCCCCCACACCTGTATGAATGTCTTAAGAGATAATGGTAATGTTTGTAATGATGTTTATATATGCAGTGGTGGTGGTGGTGGTGGTGGTGGTAGTGGTAGTGAATAAACCAGTGCTACATAAGACAGAGCAAAATAGTCAGTAAAAAGTTTAATTAATGAAACATTGACCATCAGCGTGACAGAAAATCCATCCCTATTGAGGAGATCTTTGCCTTTCCTAGTATCACACACACACACACACACACACACACACACACACACACACACACACACACACACACACACACACACACACACACACACACACACACACACACACACACAATGATTAATCGGCAAGTACTACAAACGCTGAATAAAAAAATAAGAAGATTCCATAACTGTTATTAATTAATCAAATGTGTAGGAGTGCATTGATGTGTTGCAGAGAGAGAGAGAGAGAGAGAGAGAGAGAGAGAGAGAGAGAGAGAGAGAGAGAGAGAGAGAGAGAGAGAGAGAGAGAGAGAGAGAGAGAGAGAGAGAGAGAGAGAGAGAGAGAGAGGTCTTCCAAATCATCACGCAACCAATCAAAATAAAAGAGAGAAAATCAAGAAAAGAGAAGCAGTGAATAGGCAATCCAAGTTATTACCGAAGAAAAGATTATGACCACTTGTAAACCTGGAAAACACGACAAATGCGTGGAAACTTTAAAGTAGATGAGATTTTACCTAATCAATTGAGTGTTCTTCACCACCATACTTCTATTAACTTCTTGTAAAACTCACCAATGAATATATTTTTGTATGTTCTTTTTGTACAGATCTCTACGGGTCTCTATGGGTAAAGATAAGAAGTTTTTTGCTGGTTTGAAGCATTAAGAAGGAGGCTCTGTGCTTTTCTATCAGTATAGTATATTGTACAACCTTTTTAGTACAGACCTCTACAGGCCTTCCGTGTCTAGAAGTAGGTTTTATGTAGGTTTGAAGTATTAGGAGAGAGTTACTATGCTGTTCTGTCAGTATAGTAGGAGAAATGTATGTTTGTAGAGTAGAAAGGCAAATTGCTTCTTAATGTCACTTGGTAATCTTCACTTAAAGGTGTTGGAATTATGTGACATTTAAAATGATTGACAGAAAGGGAAGTGTGGTTAAACAAAAGCATCTTTATTATTTCTAGAACATGAAACCGAACTCGTTGTCAAAAATTACCTTACCAACCGAGGACATGGCGACAACTTCACCTGCTTAGGATTCTGTTTTCATATTTACCGTGCATCTTACCAACATCCTCAGCAAATTATTACCCATTAAATCATCGAACCACAAAATCAATAACTGGTAGAAATACAGAAGTCAGTTTATGCACGTTAGAAAAGAAAAGAAGGATGTTTGAGGCAATCAAGTAAGAGCATCAGTTAGTTCAATGAATGTCGGTGTCCACAGGTGGCAGAATAATACAGCCAGAGTATATGAAATTCAGTCACAGTGGAACAAACATACGTTGAATTTATCATATTCAACTTTACACTCTGGAATTTTCTTATACTCAATTAAATCAGCATCTCTATGAGAATTTTCATGTTAAAGGCAGTTATTCTCTGTTTTTAACCCTTTAAGTACTGCAATGCATTTTTATCACGGGTTTCGGTTGTGATTAGACGATTTTATTCACATTAAGGAAAGTTTATGGAAGAGAGAACATTAATAACGAGAATCTGTACTATTTCCTTCCCCACATGAGATTCTGAAACTGCATAAAATCGCCAAATAGTAAGGAGAATAGATATGAAAATGCGTCACAGTACTGAAAGGGTTTAGTACTGAATTACTCCTACACTCTTCGTGTGAAGGTATAATTCGGATAGAAATCGATACCACACAAGGCAACGAGACACCACGTGGTATACCGCACATCTTTCGTGTATACGCCAAATACTACACTTCACAAACCAGCAAATACGTGCATATCCGCTAAGCAAGTCTTCCCTATTCAACCAGCAGCGAATTATGCACAAATAAATAACAATAAGCCACACTGCTCACCCGACACATCATCCACTCACTGACCAAAACACACACTTATCCACCATATCTAGAAACCTCAACGGCCGCACATGAGCTGAAGTAACGTTCGGTCAGCATTATAAACTTCATCAAAGAAATGTTGTATTGACCCCACTCTTGAATGTGTTGAATGTGTTGAAAGGGCAAAAAACTGCAAAAAAATGAATGGTCTTATGTAGACTTGTCGATATATTTAATCATAAGGGAACTGCAAAGATAGATGAATTGTGTGTGGGGGGGCGTGGGGCGACGGAGTGTGTGTGTGTGTATGTGTGTGTGTGTGTGTGTGTGTGTGTGTGTGTGTGTGTGTGTGTGTGTGTGTGTGTGTGTGTGTGTGTGAGTGTGCGTGCATGCGTATGCATCTAACATCTTATTCGTTACTGGCATCTTGTAACTCATTCTTTATTGATGAAGAATGATAACACTTGACTAAACTAAAACTAATATCACTTGACCAAACATACACTGCAATGATCAATATATATTATTTTTAATATAAAAGGGGGGAGGGGGAAGCTGGCCAAGAGCAACAAAAGCAATGAAAATGAAAAGCCCACTAATTTACCAATCCCCTTAAAGAATTAGCCTAAACACTGCCCAGGTGAGTGTGGGAGGGTAGGTGTCAGGGTTCCCAGCATGAGGTTATAGGGTACCGAGGAGGGAGCAGCGAAGGTCATCTTGTAGAGGCAATCTTTGTGTTATCAGCAAGTGCGGCCCGACAGAGGTGCCATTAACCTTACTTGACCTCATTTCCAGAGAGCAACAATAAGACAGACAGCTGGTGGAGGATAAGAAGGAACACAACAGAACATTAAGGAAGAACTCATTGGATTTTTTTATTGTAGGGGAACACGAAGGAAAGAAAAGGAGGACCAAACATTAGCATACTTGTAGGCGAAACACAAATGGAGACAAAGGATTTGTTGGTTATGGCTGTTTGCTTATGGGAATTATTTTCTCTAATATATATACAGAAATACACAGAGGAACATCCATCCACGATCAGTCCTTATTTTGTAACTAAGTACTCACCAACAGACTCAAGAAGGAATCAAACAAACGAATTACAATTTAGAGGCATCCAATTCCAAATGTACATCCGATAAACCCAATTAAGTTGTTGTCAGCCTGAATATTTCTAAGCGATGTTGACAGGTTCACATCGCTCGATATTAAGGCTCCCAGATTCCTTTCCTTATTCATTCTGGAAATTTTCTGCCATTCATTATATATTGATAGCGATGATTATTGCTTCCCTTCGAAAAGGAAGAGGACGAGAAAGAAGAGGAGGAGGAGGAGGAGGAGGAGGAGGAGGTGGAGGTGGAGGTGGAGGAGGAGGAGGAGGAGGAAAGAAACCGGCATGATATAAGGTGCCTGTCAAGAATTAATAAACACTAATTTACTCACCACACTGAAAAACAACATTATTTGTTGTGTTTAAGAACTTTTCCTTCAACAGCCAGCTATTCACCCTCAATAACAACAACAACAACAACAACAACAACAACAACAACAACAACAACAATGCTTTACTTATTACTCTGCTGCGGTCAGATATTTTTTTTTCCGAGCATCCTTTGGTGAAACTCAATATATGAAGTCTGCAATGATAAATTTAAAAATTGACTTTCATATCTGATAGAAAAAAAAATACATAGTAATTTTCTCCATCCTACATGTATAATTTAATGAAGAATCTTTTGTCCCTTCAATAGTAACTGATCATAAACACATACTGATTAAATACACAACATTGTACAAATCAAGAATATATGAATGGAAAGATATGACACGAGAAATATGAATAAAAACTACTATAATACAAGCAAATCGATACAGTAGCAGGAATAGTACAGTTAACCCCTTCAGTACTGGGACGGACGCATTTTTATATCAATTCTACATATCATTTGTCGATTTCATTATTGCTTATTCTGCTGATTATTTGTCGATTCTTTCTGATTATTTACTTTCGATTCTTCAGAAACTCCTGTGGGGATTAAAATAGTAAAGACTTGCCATTAATCTTCTGACCTCTGTAGACCCTTCTTAATGCCAATAAAATCGTCTAATCACATCCAAAAAACTCACGGTAAAAATATGTCCCAGTACTGAAAGGGATAAGATCATGTGGACAAGATTCTCAAGGTTAGTACGAAGGATAGGACGAAGAATAATGTGCTCCAGCTTGACACGATGAGATCTGATAAAAAAAAAAGAGAGGAAGGAGTTCTCAAATAGAGCGGGAAATGTCTGGAATAACGTCAGTATGTTAGTTCAGAGTCAATACGGATTTTCAAAAGACGGGGTAATCGTGGAAGAGAATGATTGCTGAATGAGTATCGATGTTTTATAGTTTTATAGGACAGTCAATGAGTTCATATAGCTTCCTTAACCCCTTTAGTACTGGGACACATTTTTAACTTGAGTCTTCGGTATGATTACACGATTGCATTGACATTAGGAGAGGACTATAGAGGTTAGATAATTAATGCCAGAGTCTGTACTATTTTAATCCCCACGTGAGTTTATGAAGCTGTATAAAATCGCCAAGTAATAAGCAGAAGTATTATAATGCGTCCCAATACTGAAGGAGTTAATAGTCTATGTTATCATGATCTAGTATAGCCGTGATCTTAAAATAATGACGGTAGTGCTAAGATATGTTCAGGTTCATCGTTCACTGTACCTATTCTAATGGTGTCCCAAGAATTTTCGGGTTACAAGGAAAACACACAAGTAGAAAGGCGGGAAAGTTACAGCATGGGGCGCGTAGGAAACTTAATACTTGCACATATGGTTGTTATGGTGATGGGCGGCTGAGATAATCGTTTTAAATGTTCCATCTTTATTTAAATGTTCAAGTGAAAATGATACGGATTTGGGGAGGGTGAAGGAGAGATGTAAAAAAAATAATAAAAAAAAGTAGTAGTAGAGGTAGCAATGGTGGTGGTAGTGGTAGTGGTAGTGGTGGTGGTGGTGAAGGGTGAGTGGTTGTGGTTCGCTATTGTTGTAGAAGCTATTGTTCCATTGTTATTCTTCAGTTTGCGGTGGGATAGTGTTACTTGCAGTTGTTGTACGTACCTCGATACTCCCTCCACCCTCCACCCCCTCCTCCCTCATCCCTCCTCCTCCTCCTCCTCTTCCTCCTCCTCCTCTTCCTTCCCTCACAGCCCTCGCCGATTCCATTACACACGTCCACCATCACTGTCAAAAGTATTTCAGCACCGAGCGCACAAAAATATACATACATTGTGAACGCATAAAGCACAAGTTTACCAAATATAATGGATGGAGATGGAAGCGGAACGGAACGGGACGGGACGGGAAGGAGGGATGGAGGGGAAAAAGAGGGGACAAAGAGAGAGAGAGAGAGAGAGAGAGAGAGAGAGAGAGAGAGAGAGAGAGAGAGAGAGAGAGAGAGAGAGAGAGAGAGAGAGAGAGAGAGAAATGGCTGACCGTAACACAATATCACGATACCATTCTCTACCGCTCCCATATTTACGCATTTCAAATTTTCATTCTCATCAAAAGTTTCCAATAACGAAGCAAAATTCATCTTTACATTTTATCTTGAGTAATAACTGTAATATATTTCGCTGTTCCTTAAATGCACTTGTTTTTCGTTTATTACTTTGTATTCTTAAACTATTCTGTGCTTTATATTTACACAAGTTATTTTTAGGTGTTTTTTTATGATTCTAGAGGCAAAGTAACAGGAATCTCTCATACTCAGCTGGAGAAAGATTCTTAAAAACACGACAAATCATCTTTCTAACATTGAAAATAGTCGCAGTGAGAGAATAAAGCATTTCTAAGTAAAGGCCGTACTTCCTTCAGTATATTATTTTACTATGATATCTCTTACATCTATTCTCACCGTCCTTACCAAAATATATCCACATTTACTACATAATGATCAGAAGCGTGAGTGAAAAAGTCTCTGGTATTAAGCAACTGCTGTGTTTGTTTAGTTTAAATTAATCAACCTGTTGGATTTTAGTGAATATAACCTCCTGCTTTCCTTTTAATAATAGCCAGAAGATACATAAATGAATACTTGCAATCGTACAATAAAAGCTAAGGAGTTTAACGTGCATAGGAAAAGATTGGGATTACAAAATGGGTTACAATCTTATTTAGTCCTAAAGTTTCTTACGGCTGATGAGAAATAGTAGAAAGAATGTGATATGTATGTGATATGATGTGTAATAAAAGTTAAAGAGATTTAGGCGAATGGAGGAGAAAGTGGGAGTATAAAATGGGTTACAATCTTATTCAGTCGTGAAGGTATCTTGATGAGGATGATAAATAGAGTGTGTATTCATGTGGTTATGTTGTAATTCAAATGATGTTCTTTTCACAATGGGACGGAGAGTTACCAGCGGGTTTGTCTCAACGATGACGAACCACCACCGCCTCTTCCTCGTAATGGCGCCATTATAGTGTCTCGTGCAGGGTGCTGTGACCATTAATCCTTCCCATAATGAGCAAATAGGACATTAGTAAGTGTGAAGTTTGTTTACACACCACACCCACTGATACCAGCGCGCCAGGGAGGTTGCTGAGTGTGTGTCTGTCTGTTGTCCAGGTTCCTAATCTCTTTGTGCAGTGGAACTGCTTGCGCTCTGGAGGCCTTGGGATCCCCGAGCGCATGGGTTCGAATCCTGACTACGGTCTGAGTGGAGATTGGGCGTCCACTCGGGGTAACGGTCCCCAAGTGGGTGGGCTTTTAGATAGGAGGTCTCCATTAGGTGGTGTCCTTTAGCCCACAAATTCTCATAAAAAGCCCAGACTGTTTTAATAAATAAATAAATAAATAAATATATATATATATATATATATATATATATATATATATATATATATATATATATATATATATATATATATATATATATATATATTATATATATTAA
>CM035188.1:16121426-16142018 GCA_020233015.1 Callinectes sapidus | reverse complement strand
ATAATAATTATAACAATAATAATGATAATAATAATAATAATAATAATAATAATAATAATAATAATAATAATAATAATAGTAATAATAATAATCACAACGATAATAATAATAATAATAATAATAATAATAATAATAATGATAATAATAATAATAATAATAATAATAATAATAATAATAATAATAATAATAATAATTATAATAATAATAATATTAATAGTAATAATAATAATAAGAATAAGAATAAGAATAAGAATAAGAAGAAAAGCCTTTTTTTATGGCAATTGTTACGCTGTAAATATGTTGTGTTAAGGTTGAGGCTTAACATTAAACTTAAGATTAATGTAAAGAGGGACTGATTGGTAGAACTTGGTTGGCATCTTGGCGGGTATCGCGCTAGGGCGGTATCGGTCCGTGCCAGACGCCTTGTAGGAGCGTTGTCTTGTAGTGTTATTAAGTAAAATGGATCGGCGAGGCGAATAGGCCTGTGTGCTGCAGCAGACCCTTCCCAAAGTTGTAGAGGGCTTCTCGGTCTTTGACTCAGGATGATCTAGGAACCGTCGTGGTTCGTGTACGGAGAGACTAGGATGATTTATATTGTGTATTTAACTTTGAAGAAGTTTTCCAAGGTTTTTTTTTTTCGCGATAAACAAAATGTAATTCATACCGTGATAGAGAATGGTACAGGCAATATAGCAGAAAGAATATATGAAGAGACCAGGTGCTTTAGATGAGGAAGGAACACGAATAATGTTAATCTATATCGAATGCTTTCAATTATTCAAAAAAAATTACGTAACATATATTATATTAAAAACTCAATGCAACATTAATATTTGGCTTATAGTTTAGTGAAAAATTTCTCGAGTGAGATGGGGATAAATACCCACCCACCCACCCACCCACACACACACACACACACACACACACACACACACTCACACACACACACACGCACACACACACACACACACACACACACACACACACACACACACACACACACACACACACACACACGTTTTTGTAATGTTATCTGATTTATTTGAGCGCTAGTAGTTGGAATAAAACTGCACCTGGGTTGTCCTTTGGTGATGGAATATGAATTCTATGAGGTCATACCTGTGATCCCAAGTAAATATTCAGAATTTAAACAATCTTTATTTTTTTTAGGAAGATCTTTTATTTCCTAATGCAAATGAATGGTAGGAGAGAGAGAGAGAGAGAGAGAGAGAGAGAGAGAGAGAGAGAGAGAGAGAGAGAGAGAGAGAGAGAGAGAGAGCATTTACAACATTTATGAAGGTTTAGTAATGATTTTTTAATATTCCCACAAAATAGAAACATGTTTGTAAATGCGCCATTCTCATATCATTAGAACAGCCACTCCAGAAATCAAGAAAGAAAGGCAGACAGAGTGCATTTATAGGATTCTTATTAATTTTATTCTCTAGAAATATAAGCACGTTTGCAAATCTTATGAACAACTACTACTACAGACTTCTATAAAGATGGACAGAGTATTTTAAAACATTCGTGAAGTTCTTTTTTTTTTCTTCTTTTTTAGGAAATAAATCTCGATAAACTTGCAAGGTTATAAGAATTTCAGGATTATATAAACAGTATTAGATCCGTCAAAGCAGTGAAGCGTATCTAGTGTTTATCTTGTGTATCAATCATGACTATCCTACCACAGTTCCGTCACAGTAAGAATACTCGTTTTTAAAAGATTATTTCATATCAAAATCCAACTATTATTTTTTCCACAATTTTTTACCTTTGCTTTATCGAAGGAAGAATTGTACTGGGGAAGTGAAGGGAGAGAGAGAGATAGGAAGGGAGTTATCTATTATAATATGTAAGGAGAAGCTGTTATTGTTGTTGTTGTTTTTGTTGTTGTTTCAGAGGGGTAGAGATGTGAAAGAGACAGACAGACAGAGAGAACGTGTGTGTGTGTGTGTGTGTGTGTGTGTGTGTGAGCGAGGGAGGGGAATGTTTAGTTAGCAGTGGGTTAAGGAGGTGGGGTAGGAATGCTAATGATAACCTGTTACTAGTGGGAGGGGGAGGGGATGGAGGAGGAAGAGGGGTGCTGATCAGACGATTGTGGTGGGGGGGAGGGGTAGGAGGAGGAAGAGGAAGAAGAAGAGGAAGAAAGAGAAGGAGAAGGAGAAATCGTAAAAAGAGAACAGAATGCGTGAGATGCTTTTCAGAGAGAGAGAGAGAGAGAGAGAGAGAGAGAGAGAGAGAGAGAGAGAGAGAGAGAGAGAGAGAGAGAGAGAGAGATTGGAAAAAGACCTATATTAATTTTCACCGTAAATGTTATGATATTCTCTTTATAAATATTAATCAGATACTCAGCTATAAAACATATCTGCTTCCCCACTAAAAGCATTCAATATATACAAAAGGAATAATCCCTATAATATATATTTCAAGCAGGAATAACGAATGATATGTAGGTACAAATGATTCATAAACCCCTCCACTATTTATCAGAGGAGTCAGATAATAGCACCACATTACACTCAGCTGACACAACCATTATTTACATCTAATGCTGCTTCAATCCTGCATTAATGTATCTTCAGTCTGACCTCGGAAACCATTAAGGAACAATATTCTTCAGTCAATTATACATAAAATCATGCAGTATTTATCTAGAGGAGTTGAATAATCGCCACATTACAGTTAGTTAACACAAACATTATATTATCAACGCTTTCCCTATAACCTACTAATCCTTAATCTGGAAACTATTCTTTAGCAGTCCTACAATTAAAAAAAATACAAAACACATTCCAAACTGAAGTAAAATGCTTTCACCACACGCTATCTACTATTAGCCTACCACTACCACCACCACCACCACCACCAGTAACACTACTATATAAGGAGAAAAGAAAAGAATACTGTGGTAGATGACAGATAGAGGACAGACGGGCAAGCAGCGCGGCAGGTAACTCTTGATCCTACTGAGACTAATGAAGTGTTATCCAAGTAATTGTCATTGAAGTACCTGCTAATTAGACACAAGGAAGACAAGACCACCGAGAGAGAGAGAGAGAGAGAGAGAGAGAGAGAGAGAGAGAGAGAGAGAGAAGAGAGAGGAGAGAGGAAGAGAAGCGTGAAAGGTTAGGTAAGAACTTGTATGAGAGAGAGAGAGAGAGAGAGAGAGAGAGAGAGAGAGAGAGAGAGAGAGAGAGAGAGAGAGAGAGAGAGAGAGATATATATATATTATATATATATATATATATATATATATATATATATATATATATATATATATATATATATATATATATATATATATATATATATATATATAATAACCACTATAGAATTCAATTAAAAAAAGACAAAATAGTGATATGAAGGATAAACCGAAACAGTCCTGCAAGGAGTGCAAGGGAGTGGAGGACGCCCCTCACCTGGCTGACAAATGAACGTGCAGACCCCTAAGGCAGGTGTCGCGGGGACAATAGAGCTCTGAAACCCACGCCGTGTACCTGGTGACACACTTAATTATCTTTTCTTTACCTCTGCGGTCCTCTCTCCCTTACCCCCAAAACTCTACCCCTTAGAGACACGAAAGGTACCCTGAGGTATTCTGTCACGCTCCATTTGGCAGAAAAAAGGAACTCGTGTTTGGTCACGGTGGCCTTTGTTAAAATGTTGAGAGAGAGTATTTATTGGAGTCTCTCTCTCTCTCTCTCTCTCTCTCTCTCTCTCTCTCTCTCTCTCTCTCTCTCTCTCTCTCTCTCTCTCTCTCTCTCTCTCGCTCTCTCTTTCTCTATGAACCTGTGTGTGTGTGTGTGTGTGTGTGTGTGTGTGTGTGTGTCTGTGTGTGGGTGTGTGTATGTGTGTGTGTGTGTTTGAAAAAAAGAATATATATATATATATATATATATATATAAGCCATTGTCGCGCGCTGGGAGGTGCGGCCAACGTCTGCGCTGTCATGTACTCCGCTGAGGTCAAGGACAGACTGATCTAATGAGTTCCTCTTGACCCCGACCTGAAGAAGCCGCGTGACGTCATGCGCCAAGCCTGCTCATTTTTACTCCGAAACGGGTCAACCCTGTATTCTTTTAATCCTGATGTAGTGGCCAGACAACATTGCTCGTCCTGTGCCCCTACCATGCCCTAAAACACCAAGGTCCCTATTCAGAAAAGCTTTGCTTTCTCACCACGACTAAACTCCAATGCCACAGAGATTATTATCGGATTTTCAAGGGTGTTTCTCCAGTTAATAAGGTAAAAATCTTGTTATTCTAGCTCTAGAAATGTGAAAACACTTTAAAAACTTATGTAAATCTAAATAAAGCCTTTAGAAATAATGGAGGTGAAGGACAGAAGTGTTTGATAGTGTTGATATTTTCGTTTTTCACAATTAAAAGAGAAATGGCAAATCTAAAAGACAAAACACACAAAAAAAACTGCTATTTATCAAGTACATTAACAGTCAATTTTTTTTTTCATTTCGTCGTCAGAATAAATAGTAACCAGCTCAAGTTTGAAGGTTTGAATAGCCATCCATCTTGAGGTGAGAAATGTGAGGCGGCGGCAAGGGGATAAGAATCTGAGCTGGTTACATTTTCTTATAGCGATGAAACAGAGGACAATTTAAGACCGCGAATGTACACATCACCGCTGACCCTTTGATAACTTCAGCGCCTACTCCTGCTTACTCCTGCGGTATGTAGCAAGTCCTATACACCCACGAACAGAGACTAGTTTCAAGAGACTTCAGTGACGTCTAACATACCGTAATAGAAGCGATGGTCCCACACAACCCACACAACACCTTCACCACTGGAACGCATTTTTACCTTGAATTTTGGCTGTGATTTGACGGTTTTGTTAACACTAGGAATGGTTTATGGTCAAAAGGTTAGTGGTCTGAGTCTTCAATATTCTAATCCCTCCATAAGTTTTTTGAAGCTCCATAAAATCGCCAGACAGTGAGTAGAATTAATGTGAAAACGCGCCATAGTACTGAAGTGGTTAATAGAACAAGTTATCTGACAATATGGAAGGATAACACCGAAGAAATTTTAATGACGTCTAGTTTTATTACTGCTCAGTCTAATCATGTGGCTTAATTCAATAAAAAAAAAAAAAAAAATCTTGGTCATTAGCATTAAGGAGATTAATTGACTTATTAAATCTTTTGAGAAGGGAAGACTTATTCAAACCTTTCTCACTTTTCCTCTTCATTTAACACCAGCATGTAGTCTTTTCTTCTCTACTTTCTTTTCTTAGTATTTGCGATAAAGCATACTAAACCGGCTAATTCGTGAGCATAAAAACAGACACACACAGATGACAGAAATACACACACACACACACACACACACACACACACACACACACACACACACACACACACACACACACACACAAGAAAAGAGCAGATTGGAAAATTGAAGGGAATCACGCAAAGACAAACTTAAAATAAGGAAGGTAGAGATTTAAGTACCGAGATGAGTTAGTATTGTAGTATGACCGATAGAGGAGGAGGAGGAGGAGGAGGGCAAAATATTGAACATGATAACGATAGTGAAAAACATCATCATCATCATCATCATCATCATCATCATCATCATCATCATCACCATCAACAACAACACAGAAATAGAACCAAAAAAAAACACAAGAAGAAAACAACTAAAACGAAAGAAAGTAGAAAGAGAAGGAATCAGAGAAGTGAGAAAAAGGAAATGAAGAAGGAAAACGAGGAGGACGGGAAAAAAAACGAAGAGGCAAGGAAGAAGACACAAAAACACCGCTAAACATGGAAGGAAAAAGGAGGAGAAGAAGGAGAAAGAAGAAGAGGAAGAAGAAGAGCAAGAACAAGAAGAAAAACAAGAAGAACAAGAAGAAGAACAAGAACAAGAATAAGAAGAACAAGAACAAAAACAAGAACAAGAGTAAAAGGAGGAGAAGGAGGAGGAGGAGGAGAAGAAGAAGAAGCAGGCGAAGCGAGTGAGTAAAATAATTACCAGCAGCATCAATAACCCGACACCTAATAAACCTACTTAAGGAAGATGAGCGAGGAGCAAGGCAGTATCGAGTCGCCTTATTACCCCAGATAACCTTATTACCTGGCGATCGAAGGCACCAAAAAAGGAGCAAAATACAGGTGCGTCTCGCTATAGTGTGGGAGGACATGACATTCTCAGAGGGGGGGGAGGGGAGCAGGAAGGGTCACGAGGGAAGGGAAGGGGGGGGGAGGGGGGCAAAGGTGAGAGATTTATTAGTCTAGGTGACCTGCGATGAGGTCTTTTTCATCCCCCCTCCTTCTCCTCCTCCTCCCCCTCCCCCTCACCCTCACCAGCCACCAATTCGCTATGCGTCAGAACGGTCAAGGACACAAAAAAAAGCCGCTATGAGGATTTGGGAAGAAAAGAAACTTGGTCGTGTGGGAGTTCGGTATGCAAGAATATTAAGAATTCGGAGCTATTACTTGACTTATTGACTTACTTATTGACTTGCCTTGATTTTATTCATTTACTAACTTATATATTGGTTTCTTTGAGTTATTTATATTCATTTACTTTATCTATCTGTTTGTTTGTCTATTACTTGATTCATTTATTCTATTTATTTATCTATTCATGATGCGTTGGTTGATACATATATATACGACTCTTATTCGTTCATTTATGACTATTTTTTCTATCTTCAGTAAAGAACATTGTGAGGTAATATAGTGAGTCTCTCTCTCTCTCTCTCTCTCTCTCTCTCTCTCTCTCTCTCTTCTCTTCTCCTCTCTCTCTCTCTCTCTCTCTCTCTCTCTCTCTCTCTCTCTCTCTCTCTCTCTCTCTCTCTCTCTCTCTCTCTCTCTCTCTCTCTCTCTCTCTTGCACAAATGTCATTTCCTTCTCCAACACAAAAGACAGAACAACATGTAAGGAACAGAATACAAGAAAAAATAGAGCGACTAAATTGGTGACAAGTCTAGTTATCGCATGAGGAAAGGTTGGAAGAAACAAAAGCTGCAGCCATTAGGGGAAAGGCGAGAAAGGGGAGACCTAATTATGATGTTTAAAGTAATAAGAGGAATGGAAAACGTGGACACAGAGGACATTATCATAAGGGAAGGAAGATGGACGAACAAAGGGTCGTGGATACAAATTACACTTTAGATGCTCAGTGTCAAGAAATTTAGGGTGGGGCGTTGCGAGTAAGAAACAGACATGATTTAGATACTTAGTGTTGTATGAAAGTTTACTCTTGTGTTTGAGGACGGGACAATACAAGCTTCCTTCTAATCTAGCATGCTAACCCTATGTAATTCACAGTGAGTGAGTGGGTGTGTACAGGTCGTGCCACACAGAACATTGGTAATTCTCGAATTTTATGAGACTGTTGTGGACTCTTACATATTGTGCATAGAAATAGAAATAACAGATAAATTGAAATGGCAGAGAATAGGACTACTGGAGATAATGTCACAGGAAACGTCAAATTTATGGATGAGGACGAAAGGTGGAATTAGGCAGAGGTGTTCACACAGGGACTGCCACGAATAGGTCTGATGGCCTCTTGCAGCTTCCCTCATTTTCTTATGTTCTATTATTCTTATATCAGACTTTTTACATGCAAGCTGAACTATACCAAATCAATCATTATCATTTCGTAGAAGTATTAAGAAAAACAAAGGCTAGTTTACAGATAAGGAGGAAAATTAAAACTAGAAAACTCAAAATAATTAAGCAAGAGATAGACATAGATAAATAAAAGAATTGATAGAATATGTAAAGAGGAAGGTATAATTTATATTAGGGGAATCCAATTAGATTTCCTATTCGATGCTAAGAAACAGATCTGGGTTTCTCATAATGAGCGATGCATGCAACGTTTATTAAGTCAGGAAACCCATCAAATCTATGGAATGAAATTGACTCTACATACAGCATTTGGAAGAAATACGTAAAATAACGTGATTCTGACTTTCCTATATATTTCTTATTAATCAAGTAAGATATGTCACATCATAAATACATATTGCTAAACATCTATGACATATGTTCATACAATTCGTAAACAGATAAGGACCACATAACAAAGGATGCATGCAGATAAAAACTTGACATTTGCAATTATGTGGAAGAAATACTAGGAAATGTGTGGAACAAAATGAATATTGCCACACGAGGTATCGCTTAACTTACGAATGCTTCACAGTGACCCGCTAAACAATACGCAAAGAGCAGACATATACAAATACATTCAAAAATTATATATTAGACATGACACCACATCTTGACTCAACCTGCAGATGCACAGTAAGACCACACACACACACACACACACACACACACACACACACACACACACACACACACACACACACACACACACACACACACACACACACCAGTCCGCCCCGCTGCCATCACTCTGTATCCGTTATTTCATTAAGCGTCGTTTCTTGGTGGCGGCGCCCAATGGACCGCTACACTGATAGCTCAATAACCTGTGATGGATGGCAATCTGGTACCCCCCCTCCCTGCCTTCCTTCCTCCACCTCCCTACCTACCCACCCTTCTTCTTCCTCTTCCCCTTCCTCTTCCTTTCTTTCCTTCTCTTCCCCTTTCAGTCAAGTTTCCTTATTTACGATACCCATATTTCCTTTCTATTCCTGTGTATTATCTTTTTTTTCTATATTCCGTGTTCTCTTTCCTCTGAACTTTCTTTCTACCTGCCTATCTGCTTTTCTTCTTCATTTTTTCCTTCTTTTCATTCCTTCACTCCCTCTTTCACTGATGATAGCTCTATTTCATTTTCATTTCAGCATATCATTTTTCTTTTCTTTCCATTTCGTTTCTGTGTTTTGTTTCCTTCACATTTCCTGCATTTCGTTTTTTTTTTCTTTTTTTTTTCTTGCATTTGTCCTTCCGTGCGCCGCAGTGAATCCAGGTCATTTATTTCCTTGGCGAATGTCTGGTTGGCCAAAAATTGATAAGAGAGAGGCGGGAATCACTTACAGGTTTGCATAAATGGAGATGAAAGAGAGAAAAAAGACATTGAACTATATATTTTTCTGGTCATAAAAATACATGTTTTATAAAGATGTATTTTCTTAATCTCTTTGTTGTCTTTATTGACGAGTTACCACATTCTATCACCTTTTTCACGTAATGATGGGCTCTTAACCCCTTCAATATTGGGACGCATCTTTACCACGAGTTTTAGGCATAATTAGACGATCTTATAGACATTAGGAAGGGTTTATGGAAATCAGAAGATTAATGGCCGGAGTCTTTATCATTTTGATCCTTACATAAGTTTCTGAAGTTGCATAAAACCGCTCATTGGTAACAAGAATTAATATGAAAATGCGTTATTGTAATGAAAGAGTTAACGTTTCAAAGTTCAAAGAAAATTATGTTTACAATCACATATTCTCTTCATCCGGTGACTGAAACTAATGCATTCTTTCCCTCTAATCTAATAGAGTATAAACTGATGATTTATTTGGTCTCTATCAGTAACTTATAACTGCTTTGTTACTATAAACTAAAGAAAAGCCATATTTCTCTCCATTTGTTATGCACTGCAACAGGAATTTGCTTTGCATTGAGGGAGGCTTTCACAATTGAGTATTAACTTGTATTTAACACAATAAAGTCACTAAAATAGACAAAAATATGTATCCTTTTTTTATTATTTTTTAAGCTGTCGATGTGAACCTGTCTATGTGTCATGTTTATGTAAAATGTTTCCCTGCACTAACAAATTATTTCAAACACAATGTACTTATCATTTTATATCAACATAAATTCACAGAAAAAAATCCACGAGTCTTTATATCAATGCGAAGATGAGTGACAATGACGTCTGGGAAACTAAAGAAACTGTGGCCTTACATGTATCAGACACCATTTATCTTCATTATAGTTCGTGTTGATCTATTTATTTCTTCTGAGCAGCATTTCTCATGTATATATTTCTATTCTGTGCAACGTTTCTTCAACAACCTAACTTTCCTAAACGTTATTTCATCGCCACCTCCTGCATGCTTAATTTTCCTCCTGTTTATTTCAAATCCTCTGTTTGAATTAATTTTTTCAACATATCTAATTTTCCTGAGCAATATCGCTTCTTTTTGGCGAGGTGTTTATTATTTCCTTACTTCACTGCAGTTTTCTCCTCCCGTGAATTGGCTCATTACAGTATAACCTGCACCTTTTTTTTCTTCTCTTCCTTGAAATACTTTACCGTGTAGCTTAGTTTTTCAGACTCCTTCACATCCCCGGCACTTTCATCATACTGAATAATCATTTTCTTCTTTGTGGCATTTCTCCGTTAAGCTCACTAATCTAATTAACTCTTGATTTTCCTCTAATATTCAGCAAATTTAACTCTTCTAAAGTCCCTCATTTTTTTCTTGGTTCAGTACATCTGTTTCTTTTCCTTATGACTTCTTATTTAGATATCCATTTTCTTTTCTTTTTTTTTATTGCGTTTTCTCGTGTCAATTTCCCGATAGTTTCTTTACGATGGTCTCACGAGTTGGCAATGCTCAGGCAAGCTGGCGCAGAGTAAAGGCGTGGCCACAACTGCTCGTGGTACGTACATCACCTCAGGTTTGATTTCCAATTTAAGTTTTTATTGAAATTTCTTGTTCGTCCACCTTGCCTTTGCTGATCGCCTCTCTTTGTCCTCACCTCTGGCTTACTGATCCAATTATGAATATTTATTCCGCCTTTACTTTTGCATCCTTCTTCTTTTTCACTTTCTTCTTCATCGATTCATTTCGCTCTGCCTCCTCTCCCTCACTCTCTTTCTTTCCTTTCTTTTCTTTCCTCAACACAGAGGTTCGTCTTTTATCATCTTCCTCTCTGGACCCTTTTACAATCCTCCTTCCCTTCCCATCACGCTCTCCCCTCTTCTCCATCACCACTCGCCCTCCTATATCTTTCTCTTTATAAATCAACATTCTCCGTCCACAAGAGTCCCTCAGGCGGAAGTTCCCCTTTGTGCAGGATAATCGAGAGGCTTTTCCGGTAGCTGGATCATGTTGTCACCCACTCCAGGCACAAACAGACCAAGGAACCACCGTCTTCATTCACCAGTCACCCTTCCCGCAATACACACACACATAAACACAAACACATAAGCACACACACACACACACACGCACACACACACACACACACACACACACACACACACACACACACACACACACACTCCTATCAAATTCTTTCACCTTTTCCACTTTCTTACTTGTTTATGAATCTAAAAGCATAACAATATCTGCTTAGTATATTGATCCTAAAAACAATAATCACAAGAGGAGTTGGAAAGAAAAGAGGATTAATTTAAATTCAGTGATGTCTTAATGCTTCCTTTTCGAAGCACTGCAAGAGGTAAAGAGGACGGAATAAAATGTCTATACGGAATAAATGAAGCTTCCTTCTCTCTTTAGGTAATGAAATTTTCTGGTGTAAGTCTAAAACTGGGCATCCACTCGGGGTAACGGTTCCCAAATGGGTGGGCTTTCAGATAGGGGGTCTCCATTAGATGGACTCCTTTAGCCCATAAATTTCCATAAAAAGTCCACATTTTATGAGAAAAGTCAAAATGAACTAAACACAGAAAATATAGATGGAACAATTTTGATATTTACTTCCAAGTTTTTCTTTCTTTCAGTAATATTTAAATGAAGTACTGATAATCATACTATCATCTGGGGCTAAACGAAACCATTTGAAAGAATAGTATTTAGTGCATTCACGCTACAATTTCATCGTATTTCAACAAGGGGACGAGAAATACACTGCATACTCAAAATAGTCTTATTAGGCTGATAAAAAGGGAGATATAACCACATATGATGGAAATAGTATGAGAGAGAGAGAGAGAGAGAGAGAGAGAGAGAGAGAGAGAGAGAGAGAGAGAGAGAGAGAGAGAGAGAGAGAGAGAGAGAGAGAGAGAGAGAGTGTGTGTGTGTGTGTGTGTGTGTGTGTGTGTGTGTGTGTGTGTGTGTATGTGTGTGTGTGTGTGTGTGGTGTCGCGTGGTTATGAAGTGGAAGTGGGTAGAGTAGTGAGGTATAGAGCGGTGAGTGTGGCGGGGAGCGGTGGATGGTGAAGGGTGAGGCTAGATCAATCGGCCACACAGGCCTTCTGAATAGCCCGGCCGTCACCCTCCCGGCGGTGTGTCGGGGAGACCCACCGCCACACAATAACGCCGCTGCAGGCTAATCGAAGGAGGAGGAAGAGGAGAGCAAAGGCGCGGGGGAGGTTAGTGAAAGTGAAGGCCCGCTGACCCTGCCTCTGCCTGGCTTGTCCTCTTCCCCTACCCGTCCCCCGCGGCTTCCCTCTCATAGTGGCTGGTCTCCGTGTAACAAGATTAAGGGAAACAAAAACGAATAAGTCTAACACAAAACACACGAACACTTCCCTGCCACTCTTCCAGCAGGACCACTCACCCACACACACACGGGAAGGGTGCCCCGATGACGTGTTTTCCATCATATTACACCAGAACACGTCCATGGAAGTGAAATTACGGATTCCTCCCCATGCCGGTGCCAGGAATGACTAGAACATACGCCAGGTGTCCCGCCGCGCCGCCACCGTCCGTCTGGCTGTCACTTCAACCCACTTCTAACCTCGGTCTGTCTCCTGAACCCCGTGGTACTAAATATTTCATACGCTGAGTGCGAGTTTTACGAATAGAAGAGCTGCTGAAGTCCTTGCTTAAAATGACTTAATACTGTTATTTGATACACAATTAGTTTTTCTTTTTTAAGGGAGGTTATAAAATAATCAATTGCATAATTAAAGGGGTAAATTTGAAAGATGAAGAATTTTAATATCTTTAGCCAATTATTACTATCGTGCTCACTTATTTGCTCGTAAACCACGCTAAGACGTTTCCTTTCCTGAGATGAAGACATCACTAAACATTACACTGGGCAGGCAAAGGATAACCTAACCCTTTCACTGCGATGTACACCTAAAACGACAAAATCTTAACAAATATTGACAAGAAAATATAAAAGATAATTAAAAGAGTATATTTAACAGTCTTTAACTAGTAGAATGCTTTGAGATGGCTAAGTTAAGACGAAGGATCTCAGGGGTGGGTTTGTTAATAAAGAAGAAACCCAAATCTTAGGAAAAGTGCTCATCTATCAGTCCCTTTTCTTCCTCGTAGATGGTTGCATACAGATTTCCTACAGTGCTTCAAGTAAAGTGAATCAATGCATATCACAATCCTACCACCAAATAAAATCTCTTCGTATATAATACCCTGAGAAAAAGTCTTCGTAGAAACAGAGTAACTTTTCACCACTTTCCTTATTGCATTTGGCTTTCTGTGGCTCAGTGGCAAGACGTGCCGTGGCCATTATTATTTGATGATATTAATACCGCTTAAAGACGATGGCAAGAAATAGAGTGGCAGGTGAGGAGAAAATACTCCCTTGTTAGGCTTATTTCCCTCTTCCCTGCGTCACTGTTAGGAGACGGAAGAAGTTAAGCCGGAGTACACCAGGAACGAACCCTAACAGTATTACTTATTCC
The DNA here is from genome assembly GCA_020233015.1 of Callinectes sapidus. Lineage (NCBI taxonomy): Eukaryota > Metazoa > Arthropoda > Malacostraca > Decapoda > Portunidae > Callinectes > Callinectes sapidus. Next base: position 16,128,483 of record CM035188.1, on the reverse strand, counting down.
TGTAAATGTGCAGTGAAGAAAGAACAGCTAGAAATTGTATCTTGTGTAAGGTAAGGCAGTCAAGTAGAGGAACTGAATACACGGAGAGAAAAGTGCAATGTACGAGATATTATGAATTAAGGTACTGAATTAATGATGGAAGGAAAGAGTGTTATAAAGAAAAGAATAGGGAAACAGCCTTTGTGTGTGTGTGTGTGTGTGTGTGTGTGTGTGTGTGTGTGTGTGTGTGTGTGTGTGTGTGTGTGTGTGTGTGTGTGTGTGTTTACAGAAGGTATGTAAGTATGAACCTTGTGCTTATCTACCTACATTTATCTTTTTTTTAATTAAGGAAGAAGCTGGCCAAGGACAACAAAGAAAGACTAATTTGCCAGTTCCCTTAAAAATAAAAAATAAACGAAAGTCACGGACAAATATCTATCCATTTATCTATTTATTCTTCTACCAACCTCCCTCTTCATCTACTTCTTCATACATCTATTGATCTGCCTAGTCTCCTACCTATCTATCTATCCATTCATCTATCCATCTATCAACGCCAGGCAGACATTTCAAAGTGTTTATTTATACTCAAAGTTTACTGAGCCAAACTATTCTTCCTTATTCAAGACATCGACATTTTTGAGTGAGGAGGGAGGCAGGCGGTGCATTGTCTCCGTAGTTGTTCATTTCCCCATAAAGGCAGGCTGGTGATTGTGCAGGTAGGGATGCACGGGCAAGATAAACTCAGGTAACGTGGGCGTCATCACCGATCTTTTGTCTCGGGAGGAAGGGTCGCTGTGCTCGGTGAAGAGTCAGTCATTGGGGGAGGCACAGAGGTACAGATGCATTCACTGTCGCAACTCATGTGTATGGATTAGTTGATGGATTGATGTTTGGTTGGATGGATGGATGGATGTGCTGGTTATTGATGTATTCGCTTTAATTTCTTGTGTTCTCTCTCATCTTTATGTTGTTATTTTATGCATTTGGTTTGATTGATTTTTATTCATTGATTTCGATAGTTAGTTGTCTTATTCTACTCCTGCTATTCTTACACAAAAAGACGGTTTATTTTTCACCGAAGTACAAGTTTTCATATGATTTGTTGATTGACTTCAAGGTCTATGGCACCGTGATAATGATAACGAGGAGATAGTGAAAAGTCTACGGTTAACTGACGAAAAAATCGACATAACACTTAAGCTTCACACCGATAAATGACAGTTCTAATGGAGGAGCAAATAGGTGTTATTGAATCCAGACACCATTAAAACACTCGCACTTCCTTCACTATTATACAACACACACACATTGACGAAGGGAAGGCGTCATCTGCACAACATTCCTTACCCCGGCAGAGACAAAAGCTGTGGCGACGTGGAACAAGTCTCAACATGACAAATGATACTAAGCTAACATTTCCTTATCCACCTGCCTGCTCGATACGATACCAATGTTTATTTTCACCGCTCTTCCTGTCACGTTTCTTTTCTTTCACTCATCAATAACATCTTGGTCATCATCTTTTCCCGCTATGTCTACACCGTCTTTTCTGACTTTGTTGATGTCATGTTATGTTTCTCAGATGCTACTGATACATTTTATAAGACTGCTGTTCTTTCTCCTCTCTAGTCGCTACTAGTTTACATACCCTATACGATCCTAATAATTATCTTTTTCGGTGATTTTTGTAGGTTATTTTGGGGGTTTGGCTGAGGTCACGCTATTACTATGGGATTTATAAGACTGTTTTTTTTTTCTTCCCTTCACCTGCCACTAATTCAAACAGAGAGCAATATCCACGCCATCCTACTCGCCATCTTTTTCCGCTATCTTTTGTACGGTTTTTCTAGTTTTGGTGATGTCACGCTATGCTTCTCTGGTGTTGCTGATGCTATTTATAAGACTGTTGTCCTTTCTTCTCTCCGTTCGCCACTAATTCAAACACAAAGCAATATCCACGCCATCCTACTCGCCATCTTTTCCCGCCATTTTTTGTACGTTTTTTTCTAGTTTTGGTGATGTCACGTTATGCTTCTACCTTACTACTGATGCGATTTATAAGACTGCTTTTCTTTCTTCTCTTCACCTGCCACTAATTCAAACAGAGAGCAATATCCACGCCATCCTACTCGTCATCTTTTCCCGCTATTTTTTGTACGTTGTTTTCTAGTTTTGGTGATGTCACGTTATGCTTCTCCCGTGCTCCTGACGCGAGACTTTCTCCTCTTCACTCACCACTAATTTACACACCCAGCAATATCCACACTATCGTTTTTTCCCGGTAAACTCTGCAATGGAATACCTCCCCTATCTTTTCATTTTTTTTTTTTTTTTTTCCGTTTTTTTTCCCCTCTCTTTGACATAGACACCTTTAAGAGGGGAGTATCAGATAGCCTCCAAATTTTAAATCAATTATGGATTTAGCTTTCAATTTTTTCCTTATTGGAGCGGCAATATGCGGCGTTTTTCTTTTTTTCTCTCTTTTTCCCCTCTTTTTACACCTTTCATTTTTCTCCCCTTTATTTTTCCTTTTCATTTTTAAGTTTAAGGCAGGGCTTTTTTCTTCGTTTTATATGTATTCAGAAAAAAGCGCACCGTACCCATAATAATATTTGATATCTACATATGGTGTTGCAATCGAGATATGTCAGTCAGTCAGGCTATCTGTATCCTGCCAGAAGTAGAATTATACATGACATTATTAGAACTCTTTTATTTTTTTCATGCTGGCTCTAAGTAAAATTATATCACTTCTTATTCCTTCATGTGTTCCTCGATTATCTATTTTTTTTATCCTTTTCTTCTTTTCTTTCTTTTTTTATTCTTATATTATTTCATTTTTACTCTTTATTACAAACGTTTAGGTTAAAAAAATCACCATTATTTTTATTATTATTATTATTATTATTATTATTATTATTATTATTATTATTATTATTATTATTATTATTATTATCATTATTATTATTATTATTATTATTATTATTATTATTATTATTATTATTATTATCATCATCATCATCATCATCATTTTTATCAATATTACCATTTGACTGAGGGAAAATGGCCACAGAGAAAATAAATCTGAGGCGGAGAGAGACAACGCTATTACCACCACATCACCACATTGCCAAACACGATTCCCTCACAGATCTGACCATTATACGAGGCCTTCAGGGGGATGGAGAGGCTCACAGGTATTATGAAGTGTGATTACCAGCTAAATAAATATAAATAACTTTGACCGCACCTGGATAGAAAAAAATATATATATCTCGTTATCAGCATCCAGGTAACTTTTTTTCCCCGACGTGAACTGTTCGTGGGAGTTAATATGAACAACACTCGTGGAGGGCCGACCACTGGGAGGCGAACTGGGAATGGGAGTGTTGGTAAATAATATATCTCATTCATCACTCCAATGCAATCACTCGGTTGTATTTTTTAATATGATTGGAGGCATGTTTGGCAGCACGACCATATGATTGATTAATTCACTCGTGTGGTTTTTGTTACGGTGCTCAGGAGAGGTGGATCAGCGAGACCAAGATTTAACACCTTCAGTACTATGACGTATTTTTCATATCTATTTTTACTATCTGACATTTTATACACCTTCAGAAATTTATTTGCAGATTAAAATAGTGAAAAGTCTGGTCATTAATCTTGTGACCTCCATAGAGCTTTCTTTGCGTCCCAGTACTCAGAGGGTTAAAGAGTATTAAAGGTAGAGAAGTGAACAACAATATGTGAAGTAAATAAGTCTACAACGCATGAGATGAAGAAAAGGAGAGTTAGTAAAGTAAATAATTGGGGAATGTAAGGTTGAAGGAAGGAAGTTTGAGATAGAGATAGTAAATATAGCATGCTAAATGTATGGAAATATATTACACTAATAAATTAAAAGAATAAAGTAATGAAATAGCGAGCAATTTTACGTTAATTCTCCACTCTTGGTACTCTGAGGACGAAACAAAATTGTATCTTCATAAATCTTCATAAAATCACTTATTACTAGTCAGAAAAGAGCAACTAAATACAAGAGCAATAAATGAATAAACAGTTCATTATCTGTGCCTCCACATTCAAAGTGATATCGCAGTGGTTAATATTTGATGCTTTGACTACACCGGAGCTCACCGTCTTGATAGGTACCTTGAGGCCCAAACTGTTGCTTAATATCATAGGGAACATCTGCACTCCATACCATGATCACAAAATTATTCACAGGAAGTTGAAACGATCCACGTAAGACTCAAACATTGAAGTAAAGACTCGCCACCAAAGAAAAAAAAAACACTGCACACAATCTACAAAAAAAACCACCAACATACAAGTTTGCTATTAAGTCGTAAGACCAACACTCCACCATCCACACCGCTTCCTCACCCACCACCGCCACGTGTTTCAATGCTTCCCTCACAACACCTCCCTGCCTTCCTTCCTTCCTTCCTTCCTTCCTTCCTGTCTAACCGCGTCTCTCCCACCTAGATCCCTCACAGACACATTCTAGATAATTAAATAAGAATAAAAAACAGCTGCCGCAGAATTAAAAGTATTATAGAATGTTACAGCAACACAATTCCTTGCATTCGGTTAGCAACAAGTACTTTTTTTTATCTATTAAAGATTAAAACACCCTCAATAACAAGGCTAATGAAAAGTGAATATCATTGTCCTGATGCTATTGTTGTTTTATTTCCTTCTCTTCTTCTTCCTTCTCTTCTATTTTCCTTTGATATTTACTATTCATCTAAAGGAACTGACAAATTAGTGGGCTTTTTCATTTCCATTGTTTTTGGTTGCCCTTAGCCAGAATATTAACTCCTTCGGCATAAGTCCCTTCCCATCACAATACCAAGTTAAGCTGACATGCAAATCTCAATAAATTAAAGACTAAAGATCCTTGTCACTCACCTCAGCGCCTAAGCTTAGCAACTCCTTCCACGCTATCACCATCCAACCACCACCACCACCACCGCCGCCGCCTGGGGAGAGAGGGAGAGGAGGAGATAACATTTCTAATAATCTGAGCTTAAAGAAAAGTTAGTACGTGAGGATTGTAGTAGAGTAGGATAAACTCCCCCTCCGTCTGTCTCTGGGTCTGGACACGGCGCGTTCTTAATACTACTTCTTCAAGTTGTCTGGGATTAAGGCGACGCGGGAACCTGCTCAGATACGACACGAAAAATAAGTCCTCTCTTCTCATATTCTCTGTGTCTTCCAATCTCACTGCAAGACGGATAAGCTGACTTGAAAGTTTTAATCTCCGCGACCTCCCTCCCTCCCCGATAGACTGAGCACTTCATTTTGTCACTCCCTGTTTTTCTTACCGTCGTGTTTCGCATGCATGTCCAAACCTCCCCTCAACCCTTTTTTTATTATTCTTTATCTCCCTCTCTTTTTTTTTAATCAGATGCTAAAACTTCTAACACATCACACATGCACATGCACACACGCAAACATCACTATCCACACACACACACACACACACACACACACACACACACACACACACACACACACACACACACACATACACGCACACTTTCCTCCACCACCTCCACCACTGACTGTCTCTAATTGGGCACCGGATTTTTCGCCTAGTTCTCTTGTTTGCCGATTAAATGGCCCGGAAGTTCAAAGAGGCGCCGGAGATCAGACAGTCTTTTTAAACATGAGCCGAGTTAATGCACCATGCACTCAGATTACAAAGACAAAATTATAAATAGATCTACGTTATAATGTCTATCTGTTACTATATCTACCTACTTATCTAGCTATCTATCCATTTGTTAACCTATCTATCAGTTTATTTATTTGTATACGTCAGTTTATGTCTCTCTATATGCATTATTTATCTATCTAACTTTCTATCTGTCTGTCTATCTCCGGGTCTATCTATCTATATATCTATTTATCTATCTGTCAATCTCTATATAATTATCTACTCGTATATATCTGTCTATCTACACACACACACACACACACACACACACACACACACACACACACACACACACACACTGGTCCGTCTGTTTATCTGTCTGTGCGTCTGTCTGTCTCTCCGTGAAGATGAAAAGTAAATACCCGCCTTGGGGCTTCAGAACGTCGTCCTGTGATGCCGAAGTGCGCTGAGAAAATGAGACAGAAAAGAGAAAGAGAAGAAAAGAGAACGAGGGATAAAAAAAAAAAAAAAAGTGACTAAAAAGAACACGAGAAAAAGAAAAAAAAAACTTCAGATGCCTATTTTTTTGTGTGTATAATGTCGATGCGCTTGCTGTGAAAGAGAAGTAGTGTAGTTCTCTCCTTCCCCCCCCCTCCAGCCTGCAAAGCCTCATTTTTATAAAGTTTACACTCACTTCCATCCGTGATCAATATCCATCCCTTCACAAACATTGATCTTGGTGTATAAATATTAATGGTTGGTGTTATTGAAGTAAATGCTGAAATGCAATAGTGTTATCACGAAGGGGAGGAGGAGGAATAGGAGGAGGAGGAAGCAGAGGAGGAGGAGGAGGAGGAGGAGGAGGAGGAGAAGGAGGAGGAGGAGGAGGAGGAGGAGGGAAAGCGTTAGAAGGATGACCTCCAGCACTATCACTAACGCTACGACAACTACTACTACTACTACTACTACTACTACTACTACTACTACTACTACTACTACTACTACTACTACAGAATGAAAATTTAGATAGGAAGCGTTTAGACTACGAACAGTCAAAGAAGAAGAAGAAGGAGGAGGAGGAGAATGAAGAGGAAGAGGAAGGATATGGAAACGATAACCATAAAACGAACAGAAGGAACAGCAAAGAGAGAAGAAGAAAAGACTAAGAAAACGGGAAAGAGAGAAAGAGAAAGAGAGAGAGAGACGACGACGACGAGGAGAAGAAGGAGTAGTAGTCACGAGGGGCCAGGTAAAGCAAGCACCTCTTCTTATTTACAACATGGAGAGCTTACCCTAAGGAAGACTGAGGGTTAGTAGGAGCATATCAGGTTGGCGGGGAAGGAGGCGGGATCGAAGCAAGTGTTATAGATGAGGCCTCGTCCACCACATGACTAAGCTTTATGGGAG